>PVIY010021074.1:0-43012 GCA_004026745.1 Myrmecophaga tridactyla
AAAAATTTGGGATTTCCTGCTGATATTTAAATAGTTTGTTAAATGTTGGTAGATCTCTCAGTAGGAGTATTTAGTTGGGAAGGATGAGGCAGCAAAGGGGCACCACCTTTTTGTATACCCTCCTTCCTGCTTAATTAAAGTAGCTCTAGCCAAAGAAAATCCTTGGTTTCTGCCTCTGTGAAAGAAAGCATTCTAAGGGTATAGCCTTAACAATTCTGAGACTGAGCTTAGTGTCTGGAGACTATGGAATCTTCTGAACACAAAGCTACCATCAAGTAACCATCTTCTCTGGACTTTCAGTTGAATAACTGAAAGTTAAATTTGTTTAATATTTTATATATATATATATTTTATATGTAGGACATGATTAGATACTTGTTCAAATTGAGGATAGCATCAAATGGACTAGATTATCATTTAAGTCCCTTAAAAATTTCCATGATAATGTCAGAGTTTATAATGTAAAATTACCAACACACACATGAAATACTTGTTTTGTTGAGATGCATACCAACCCCTAAAACTCTGAAAATAAAGATTTTTCACTTATTACTGCCCCATCTTCCTCTTTCTCCATTCCCTAATAAAATGTTGGGGTCTTCTTTTTTCTTCCTAGTTTTAATAAATGTTGGGAAAAAACAGAGCTCATTTGGGGACCAATAAACAGTTCTACTCTGAGTCAAGTATCAAGATCTGAGGTTGTGAAGATGCAGTCCATGAGATCACAGTTAATCCAGTAAAACAATGGCCTCATACTACAGTACATTCCACACAAAGATATGTGAAGAAAGATACCAGATTATGAAAAAGGACCAACGGACCCATTCTGGGGATAGTGGAATGGAGGTGTCAGAGAAGGGATTCATGGCACAGCTAACAGCAGGTCCACAGTCAGGAGAGGAACTAAGCTAAAGCTACCAGAACCTCAAAGAAGGAGAATGGGGTGGAAATAGACAGTAGATGAATTCTATCAAACATACCTGCCATATAAAAAGGCTTTAGTTGTCCCTGATTACAAGGATGTGGCTGATCTCTTTCACTCTTCAGAGACTGCAAGAGGGATTCTGAGAATAATCTAGTCCAGAAAAGATGAGGCCAGAACTAAAGCAATGTAGAGATAGATAAAAGAAATTCATCAAGTAGATTTAGTAAGACTTGCTGAATGACAGATTATGTAGAAATTAGAGAGTGAAAGAGGGTGGGGATGACTTTAAAGATTCTAGCTATAGTGATTTTGTGAAGTTTTTAAGGAAATACACCAAAAGGTAAGTTTAAAATATAGCAAGATGTCCATGTAGAGATGCAGGTAGAAAGGTAGGTACATAACTCTGAGCCAAAGAAATATTTAGGAGCCAAAGAATAGGTTAAGACATGAATGTAGAACTCTTTCTCAGCAAAGATTAAGAAGAGGAAAGTGGAGCTAAATATAGTTGTGATTTCTTCTTCAGAAGCCTACTAATTGTAGGGAATAAACTTACAACTGGATCTACAGAATATAGTTTGACTTATTGGCCAAGATTTATAAATAATTGCTTTCAACAAAGTTTTCATTCACATAGACCTTATTTTAGAGGGATTAGACATTTATATTTGTATGCATGAAAAATATGATCTATAAAATATATAGAAGAAGGACAAGGAAAAAGGAGTCCTGAGTTTTCCATTTTCAAAAGATATGAGGGCCCTCACAACTTCCTGTTTTCTTGGTGGCTCAGTGTCTCGCCAAATGAAGGGCCTTCTCCTGACTGGATGGCTGTTCCTGCTTGTTTCCAGGACATGGAATGGTCCTGTAGGCCAGAAAGTGCATGTACAATGTGGCCCCTCCCAGATCCAAGTCAGGGTTAAAGCAAATACGTATGACAAACTGTATGTGGGCCCTGATGGAGTGTTTCTGGGAGAGAAATGCCCTGGCACAAAGAATCTAAATGAATCACATGAGTTTTTCTACAATATTCTGCAATGTGGCATCAGAACAACAATTCTCTTAGGGAATACTGTACAACATAAAACTAAAATCATATACATTCAACCACCTTAAACAACCAAATTGAGATACCTGTGAGCTGTCTTTCCCCCATATACAGGTCACTTTTACAGAAGAATTCCAAAGAAAAGAGAATTTTCTAAAAATTGCCTTCAATTTGGAGTCCAAATGGAGGGGAAAAGATGCAAGACTAGGCAAAAGAGAGGTTGGAGAGATCTGTTTTTCAAGATGGCTGAGGAATCTGAATATGTACCATCAGATCATTCCTTTGCTCATCAAGTGACGTGATTTCTCTTTCCTGAGAGAGAAAACTGGGCTACCAACTCACATAACAGGAACTCCACAACTATTCCTGTAGCTGATTAAGGATATGCATTGAACATGTCACTTAGATATGCATTGAACATGTCACTTAGAAGTTTTCAAAAGCCTGGTATAGAAACTGATTATGTCATATGCTATCTTCAGTTTGAAAAAAACTGAAATGAAATCATCAGTTACCTTCTTATAATCCCTTTTTAGAAGGCACTCTATTTTTAACTTTGTAAGAGATGATGTTCATGAATAAAGCTTGTCTTATCTTTAAAAAAAAAGGCATGAGGGGGAGCAAGGGTGGTTCAGTGGTAGAATTCTCACCTGCCATGCGGGAGACCTAGGTTTGATTCCTGGTCCATGCACTTTCCAAAAAACAAACAAGCCAAAGCCAAAAATAAACAGAAAACAAACAAAAATTCAACAAATGGTGCTGCGATAACAGGATACTCACATGGAAAAATCATGAAATGTGACCCCGTCACACAGCATACAAAAAAAAAAAGGCATTTATGAAAAACCCACAGTCAACATCGTACTCAATGAGGAGAGACTGAATGCCTTCTTCCTAAGATTGGGAATGAGACAAGGATGTCCTCTGTCACTACTATTATTCAACACTGTACTAGAAGTTCTAGCTAGAGCAATCAGGCAGGGAAAAGAAATAAAAGGCATTCAAATTGGAAAAGAAGAAGTAAAACTTTCATTACTTGCAGATGACGTGATACTACACTTGGGAAATCCTGAGAAATCTATAACAAAGCTATTTGAGCTAGTAAACAAATTCAACAAAGTGGCAGAATAAAAGATTAATGTGCAAAAATCAGTAATGTTTCTATACACAAGCAATAACCTGAGGAGAGAATTAAGGAAAAAATTCCATTCTAAATAACAACTAAACAAATAAAGTATCTATAAATAAACTTATCCAGGGATGTAAAAGACTTGTACACAGAAAACCACAAAATATTGCTAAAAGGAATCAAAGGAGATCTAAATAGGTGGAAAGACATCCCCTGCTCATGGATAGGAAGGTTAAATATAGTTAAGATGTCAATTCTATGCAAACTGATCTACAGATTCAATGCAACACCAATAAAAATTCCAACAACCTACTTTGAAGACTTGGAAAAGCTAGTTATCAAATTCATTTGGAAAGGAAAGAGGCCTTTCCTATTTTAGAATAAGAGACTTTTCCTATTTTAGAATAGCTAAAAAATATCCTAAAAAAAAAAAAAAAGAACCAAGTAGGACTAAAACTTCCTGATTTTAAAGCTTATTACAAAGTCACCATGGTCAAAACAGCATGGTATTGGCACAAAGATATATTAATCAATGGAAATGAACTGAGAGTGCAAAGATAGACCAACAAATCTATGGTCATTTGACATTCAACAAGGCCCCCAAAGCCACTGAACTGGGACAGGTCTTTTCAATAAATGGGCATGGGAAAACTGGATATCAATAGCCAAAAGAATGAAAGAGGACCCTTACTTTATACCCTATACAAAAATTAATTCAATGTGGATCAAACACCTAAATATAAGAGCCAATATCAGGAAACTTCTAGAAGAAAATACAGAGAAACGTCTTTGAGACCTAGCAAGAGGAGGTAGTTTCCTAAATTTTACACCCAGAGCACAAACAAGGAAAGAAAAAAATAGATAAGTGGGAAGTCCTCAAAATCTAATCCTTCTATGCCTCAAAGGACTTTTCCTAAAAGCTGAAGAAGCAGCCAACACAATGGGAGAAAGTATCTGGAAATCACATACTGGATAAAGATTTGATATCCTATATAAAAAAGAGAAATCATGGGTGGGCCACCAGTTGCTCAGCAGGCAGAGTTCTCATCTGCCATGCCAGAAACCTGGGTTCGATTCCCAGTGCCTGCCCATGCAAAAAAAGAAAAAAAAAAAGGAATCATACAACTCAATAACAAAAGAACAAGCAACCCAATTATAAAATGGGCTAAAGGTTTGAATAGACATTTCTCTGTAGAGCAAATACAATGGCTAAAAAACACATGAAGAGACGCTCATTTTTATTAGCTAAAAGGGAATTGCAAATCAAGACTACAATGGGATATCACCTCACACCTCTAAGAATGGCTGCTATTAAACAAGCAGGAAACAACAAATGTTGGAGAAATTGGGACACTTTTGTATTCCTGGTGGGAATGTATAATGGTACAGATGCTATGGAAGACAGTTTGGTGTTTCCTTAGAAAACTGAATATTGAGTTGCCCTATGACCTGGTAATGCCACTACTCAATACATACCCAGAAGAGCTGAAAGCAGTGACACAATCACACATTTGCACACCAATGTTCACAGCAGCATTATTCACTACTGCCAAAAGATGGAAACAATCCAAGTGCCTATCAACAGATGAGTGGATAAAGAAAATGTGTTATATACATATGAGGGAATATTATGCAGAATTAAGACGAAACAATGTCCTGAAGAACATGACAAGATCAATTAGCCTTGAGGACAATGTCGAGTGAAATAAATGATACACAAAAAATAGATACTATATGTTTCACTATTATGACTCTGGTAAAGGTAAACTCAGAGGCTTATAATATAGAATATAAGGAATCTAGATATACACAGACACTAGATAAAGGTTAACAGGTAGCTAATGAAGTTGAGCTTAAATGTAAGGGAATGAATAGAAGTGAAGATAGCTCATAGTGGGTTTATAAGTAATATTAACATATTGAAGGTGAACATGATTGAAAGGGGTTGTATGAAGTCGTGTATCCCACTGATTAACACTACAAATATAAAAAGTTCTTACATGAACTACTTCAAAAGTATGAATCTTGTACAAAGAGTCATTAAGAGAAGGTATGATGGTTAGGCTCTGGTGTCAATTTGGCCAAGTGATGATGCCCAGTTGTCTGGTCAGGCAAGCACTGGCCTGACCATTGCTGGAAGGATATTTCATGGCTGGTTGATAAACCAGAAGTCTTGTGTATTAAATCATCAGTCAGTTGATTGCAGCTGTGGCCAATTATGTCTGTGATTAACTAAGGCACATCTCCCACCAATGAGATAATCCATCAGTTGAAGACTTTTAAGGAAGAAAAGAGATTTTTTCACTGCTTCTTCAGCCAGTGAGCCTCTCCTGTGGAGTTCATCTAAACCCTTCATCGGAGCTGCCAGCTTCACAGTCTGCCCTATGGATTCTGGACTCTTCCATTTCCACGGTTGCATGAAACACCTTTATAAATCTTGTATTTGCAGACATCTCCTGTTGGTTCTGTTTCTCTAGAGAACCCTTACTAATACAAAGGAGTTTCGGGAGAAAACTACTATTGCATGCTATGGTCCATATTTAATAGGAAGACATCAACAGTACCACAGCAATGCCAGGGGTAAATAATTGTGTCAAAAGGATAGAATTAAGGGAAGGTTTGGACTTTCTATTTGGTGAGGGTATGTTTATCAGTTGTTTTTCTCTTTGGAGCAATTAAAATTGTCTAAAAGTGAGAGTGTTGATAATTCTACAATTAAGTGAGGATAATGTGAGACATGGATTATCAACTTTGGACATTATACATGACGCCTAATTGATGGATGTGGCTGAAGGACACACTGACTGAGAAGTAGAATAGCGAACTGTGGTATATACATATGATGGAATATTGAACGACTAGAGAAAGGAATGAAGTCATGAGATATGCGACATTGTGAATGAACCTTGGGGATATAATGTCGTACAAAATAAGCCAGAAACCAAAGAACAGTATTGTATGGTCTCTTTTAGAAAATACCTATAAGGAGATTGGGGCCTAGACTGTAAGCTCTTATAGCAGTCACATTTAGTTCAGAGCTGTTAACATTATTTCTAAATTTTGAGATGCTATACATCTGAAACCTGGTATACCCCTTGAACTTTGGCTACCTATGTGACACCTAAGAGTTCTGCATCTCTGAAGGTCAGCATTTCTACATACAACAAGTGTTAAAGAAACCAAAAAAATAGGTCAGTCTTCAATTCAAGATAAGAACGAAGCCAGTCGGGTCAGGACAAGGTGAATCAGAATACATGGTAAGGATGACATTGTCTGTATTTTAGAACTTCACCTACTGTATGAAACCAAAGGAAGAGAAATTTATTTTGTCCAAAACCTAAATTTTCTGTAGCACATAATCTAACTCAACCTGTCTGGGAGAGCTCATTTAAACAACCCAAATACATGGAGCCCAGAATGGGAATGAGGGCTTGTAATTCTGCATAGCTTAATGTAGTACCCGGATACATTCCTGAGTATGTTGGACAATTAATTACAAGGTATTGGCAAAGTCCCTTGAGGAACAGGGGAAAAAAATATGGAACTACTGAGCTTTACCACCAGGGAAACCCCTGATTCTGTCTCAAATATTAGGGACTACCACATCAATAGGCCAAGCCCTTGATCTTGAGGCTTGCTCTTATGAAGATTACTTCTGCAGTAGAGAACTAAGCCTACCTATAGGTATGCCTAAGAGTTACTTCTGGAGGACCTCTTTTGTTGCTCAGATGTGACCTCACTCTCTCTAAGCCCAACTCTGCAGGAAAATCATTATCCTCCCTGCTACATGGGACATGACATCCAGGGGTTAGAGTCTCCATAGCAAGGGGGAACATGACTCCCAGGGATGAGCCTGGCCCTGGCACCAAGGGTTCGACAACACATTCCTAGCCAAAAGGGGGAAAATAAATGTAACAAAATAAGGTATCAATGATTGGGAGAGTTCAAGTACAGTCAAAAGGCTATTTTAGAGGCTAAACTTTAGCTAGATATTGCTAATTATCATGGTTTGCCAACCCCCAACTAAAACGATTCCTGTTAACCCTAAAGAACACCTAGGGCTCTATCCGAGATTCTACAAAAGTTTCATGAAGTAAGATTACTTTCCAGAAACCTAAAACCCTCAGGTGGATTCCTAGGCTGGATAAGTCCTGAAACCCAGAGGGGCCAGCCTTTCCAAGAACATTAACTTGTTCCATCCCCCTATCCCATATTATCGATACTGCTTTCTAACATAAAAAATGTTAGAAAGGGCAGAGCCCAAAAAACCCCTAAAGATTGGAAGGAGGATCAAAGGAGAAGGAGGAATTAGAGAAGATAGGATTTAACAAATGCGTATGATTGCTGAATCACTACATTGATATTTCTTTTAGTGTCCAGTGTTTTGGAGCAGCTAGAAGGAAAAACCTAAAATTGTGGAAGAGTAACCCATATCAAATTCTGAAATCTGTTCTATAACTACTTCTTACAATGTACTTTGAAATTTATTGCTTTTGTATATATATTTCATAATAAAAATATTTTTTAAAAAGGCATGAGTATAGTGTTCTAATTAGAAACATAACTTAGTTTGAATGATATAGTAAGAGATATAGAAATAAATTCTATTAAGAGTTGCTATTTTGGATTATCAAATCAACTAAGGTCTCAAGCAAAATTTTAATCTAGAAATAGCATAGTACTTGGATAAAAAGAGAGTACTGTTATTTATAAAGGAATTCACTTGTTAGTCAACAAACAGATGAATTGAGAGTTTTCTCATTCATTCCCCATTTCCTTTTAATACAGATCACCTACTTCCTTCAGTTTCTGGGCTCTCTGACAACACTACTCCTGATCATGCCCTTCCATTATCTTCATCTCGGGAAACAGATGTCTAGCTCAGTCACCTATGCATTGGTTCTTGTCAGCAACAATGACCTTATGAGAAAAAAATTACATAGCCAATAGGATACCTGCTTTAAGT
The DNA here is from genome assembly GCA_004026745.1 of Myrmecophaga tridactyla. Lineage (NCBI taxonomy): Eukaryota > Metazoa > Chordata > Mammalia > Pilosa > Myrmecophagidae > Myrmecophaga > Myrmecophaga tridactyla. Next base: position 8,066 of record PVIY010021074.1, read on the forward strand.
AGTCATTCTATAACAGCTTCTAGATTTGCCTGGATCCATACATATGCTACCTTACATGATGGTAGATGCAAAATGCCTAGCGAAAAGCATTATACATAAAAGGCATCAGTTAAATTTAGCTGTCCTTTCTCGACCTCTACCATCCAACTCTCTCCCTTTGCAAGGAGCCCCCCCTTTCATTGCTGTTCAGACTGTACACTGATTCCATTTTTCCAATTCCTATATGAGAATGTTTGCTTAAATCTATGTCTGCATTCTATACATTTAAATTTTTTCCCTTTTAAGGCAAACTTCTTTTAAATAAAACTCTTTACTCCTTTAAGTAAAGAAACCTTCAAATGAACAATATGTAATAGTTCATTTATTTACTGTTTACCATGAGTTGGAATGTTTTTAGTACTTTATATGTATTATATCATTTACCCTCACAATAGCTCTATAAGAAAGTTTCTATTATTACTTGTTTAATAGGTGAGAAAACTGTGGCGCAGATTGACTAGTTAATTAATGTCAAGGTCAGGAAGAAATTGCAAATAGTTTTAACTCCAGAGCCTATACATTAATCATTACAAAATATATAAAATAAGTGTTTTCTTGAGTGTAATGAAGCAAGCAAATTTTGTGAGGTATGCAATTTAAAAAAAAAGGGTCACATGGTTAAAAAATTTTGGAAATACTGCATACATAGAAATCTACAAAACTCTATTAAAAAGTACATTTTGGAGTAGTCCTGTTATAAAGAAATCTGCTTAATTTTGCTTACTCCATTGCTTCTCAAACTTAGACATATAAAGCCTATGTCCATGTAGTTTCTAATAAAATCTCCCAGAATTAATATCTGCAGAAGATTTTGAGAAAGTTTCCAATGCTGGTCTCTTACCTGTGGCACTGAGAAATTTGGAGGTTCATGGCTGTCCCACAGGACAAATTCAAAAGAATCTTCAAAGATTTCTCCACCAAAGTGTCGATAGTAAATGATCCCATTAAACAGATCCCTCTGAAGGAACCCAGGGACAGGATAGCCTGTTGGGTCCACAAAACATTACATACTCTTGTAAGATTCTACCACCCACATGTTGGGGTACATTGATATTAGGTTTATCTCCAAAAGTCTTCTCTGCCTAGTTTGTTGTACATATCCAAGGAATCACCATTAAATCCTTTTTCAATGTAATCATTGATGTAATCATCTGATAAATTAGAAAAAAACTAGAATGGTTACACCTGTCTTAATATGTGCAAAAAATTGTATGAGAAAATTTTTTTTAAAAAATCATAGTCTTATTCCAAATATAAAAAGTAACAGTAACTACGTAATCCCTATTTTGTCAAACTCCTGATCTACCTTAAGAAGCAGTTATGAAAGTATTATAATAAAATATAACTCATGAAATTATTTGATCAGCTATCTAGAGTAGGCCAAACAGCCCCTTTCAGACTTATCTGTTCTATCACCCTGTTTGACAGACTTAACTTTTCACAGTCTAATTGTGACCCTGAGGTCTGGCTCTGGCACTTTCTGTATGCTTAACCTTGGGCAAAGCTTGACTTCTCCAAGTCTCAGCCTCCCCAACCAGAAAATGTGAATAAAGATAGTATCTTACCTCATAAAGTTGATGTCCACCTTAGCATGCACTCAGACATAATTTCAGCAAACCCACAAGGGTACACAAAAGTTCTCTATAAAAAAGTAAATTCAAGTCAAAGTATCCTAAATGGCCCAAACTTACCTATCCGTCCTGGCCCTGGCTTCTTCATGATTTCTCCAGCCTGAGGTGGTTTCGTGATATTAAAGAAGATGTAGTCATCACTAGAGTCCATGTCTGAAGCTCTCAGCATGGAACCCTGGATCAGGATGGTCTGTCCCTCCTCCAGTTCAATCACAACATTGGTTATAAGGAATGGGGGACTATCATCCTTGGGCAAGATGTTAATGGGAAACTTGTGGCGGACGCTGTGATGACCATCAAATATCCGGAAGACCACAAAGTCTTTGGTGGAGTCACTGTCATCGTGATGATAGCGAACAGTTCCAGCCTGAAGGTCAGCAACAGTGAAGAGAAATCCTTTCCCCCCTGATGGAGAGAGGAGAGATGGAGAGCTGCTTGAAGAAGGGAGCATAGAGGCAGCAGCTGTGGTGAAAGCATCACTAGAGGAAAGGACATTAAGGAAAGTGGGGCTGCCAATGCTAACCTCACCTGAGAAACAGAAGTTTGTCTAGTCGGCCCTGGGACCCTGCCAGACCTTCTGTTTTTTGTTTATTATTATTTTTAAAACTTGAAGTAAAATTCACATAATGTAAGATTAACCATTTTATAGTATACAATTTAGTGGCATTCAGTACATTCACAATGTTATGCAATTTCTAATTCCAAAACGCTTCCATCAGCCCAAAAGGAAACCCCATACCCTTTAAGCAGTCACTCTCTATTCCCCCTTTCCCCAGCTCTTGGCAAACACTAATCTGCTTTCTGTCTCTACAGATTTGCCTAATCTAGATATTTCAAATAAATGGATTCATATAATACATGTCCTTCTGTATATGGCTTCTAATGTTTCCAAGTTTCAACCACATCATATCATGTATCAGTACATCATTCCTTTTGATGGTTGAATAATATTCCATTGTAGAGATATACCTCATTTTGTTTTTCTAGCCATCATTTGATGGGCATTTGTGCTGTCTCTACCTTTTGGCTATTGTGAATAGAGCTGCTATGAACAAGTGTTTAAATGTTTAGTTTACTTTTTGTTTGTTTGTTTGTTTGTTTGTTTGTTTTTGCATGGGCAGGCTCTGGGAATCGAACCCCGGTCTCCAGCACAGCAGGCAAGAACTCTGCCACTGAGCCACTGCTGCCTGCCTGTGTACATGTTTTTATGTGGACATATTTTTTCTTGTGCGTTTACCTACTGTTGGAATTGCTGAGTCATATGGTAACAGATGTGGTTTGGAATACTAGCTTTAGCATTTATTATGTGTGTGGCCTTGGGCAAGGTACTTAATTTGAGACAGCTATAAAACAGGGATACTAATGCCTATCTCATATTCCATAGTAAAGATGAGTGTACTTGAACAATAGTAAGCCTACAATAAGTGTCAACTCAGTATTGACATCCTCTGTGGCAGCACCACTTAGAGGAGTGGTTTTTAGTGTGGTATTGAACCAGCAGCATCAGCACCATACGGGAAATTGTTAGAAATGGAAATTCACAGTTCCTACCATAGATCTATTAAATAAAAAACTCTGGTGGTGGTGGGGGGTCCCAGCAACATGTGTTTTCTTAAGCCTCCAGGTTAAGTTTGAGAACCACTGGCTCAAAAGCTAAAGCTAGAGCTGTCATATCAGACAGGCTGAGTTCAAATCCCATTATTGGCACTTGCTAGATGAACATCTCTAGACAAGTCCATTTAACTTAGCTCTAAGCCTCGGGTCCTCCACTTGTAAAATGGGCATAATGGTGGTATCTCTTCTCAGAAAGCTAAGGTGAGATAAATAAAATAAAGTATGTAGAATATTTTGCATAGTAGCAGGTACAACGTTAATGCTTAATAAATGTTAGTATCATTTTCTACCTCTTCGGAGCCTAGAACATCATTGTATTATGGGCTATCATTCCCTATTTTATTTTTACAGTATTAATGACCTTTGCTCACTTTGCTTCTCAGACTCCCTTGCATCTAGAGATAGTCATATGACATAGTCTGGAAAGGAGATAAAAGTTGTTGAATAGGAATCTTGGGAAAACTTAAATGGTTTGAGTTAAAGAGAGCAAAAACTTAGATGGCATGACCATTTTCACTGTTCCTTATCGTTCTTCTGGTCTCAAATGTAGATCCAATACCTAGAGGTGTAGGTGCCATCTGGAGGCTAGTAGAAAAATCACAGAAGAGTTTGCTGGCATTGTGGACATGGAATGTCTACCTCTGGACTTGTCACATTAAGGAAATAACTCTTTAATTGTTCAGCCGCTGTAGTTGGGTTTCCCTTATATGAAGGCTGGGCTCATGTGTCAGCTTGGCCAGGTGATGATGTCCAGTTGTCTTGTCAAGCAAGCATGGGCCTGACTGTTGCTGTGAGGACATTTCATGGACTTGAATCGTCAGTGAGTTGATTGCATCTATGGCTGATTACATCTGAAGCCAACTAAGGGGAGTGTCTTCAGCAATGAGAAGGCTTTTAAGGGAGAGGTGATGACATCGGCAGTCAGAAGAGACAACTTTCATCTCCACTTCAGCCAGCCAGCTTCTCCTGGGGAGTTCACCAAAGACCTTCATTGGCGTTTCCAGCTTGAGGCCTGCCCTATAGAATTTGGATTTGTGCATCCCCACAGTTGCATAAGACAGCTTCATAAAATCTCATACTTACAGATATCTCCCTTTGGTTCTGGTTCCCTAGAGAACCCTGACTAATACACCTTACATGTAGTTGAACACTGACCTTAACCGATAAATCTAGGCTTAAGTTGTTCTGGGTTTAGACAAGGGAATTTATCATCTATTTATCATTTTATCTTTAATTTCAGAATTCCCTAATCACAAACGATGCTAAGTAAGAGCTCTTTTTCTGCTTTACAATTAGGGAAAACAAGAAAATAATTGAATTAAATCCTCTAAGCTCCTTATAAGGAATGGCCTGTATTATCATAAAGTATAAATATCATTTTAATTAGGGCTATTACCTTGCTAACCACCATTACTACAATAAATTAATTTCTTTTAAAATATGGTAACTACTACTAACGACATAATTATTACTGAAATATTGAAAGCCAGTATAGCTTTCGTTTTTTAATACATTTCCCTCAAGCAGAGAAATGAGAGGGAAGTATTTTTTTCTAACTGAGAAAAGATAGTCAGTTAGGAAACATGTATATATATATATGTGTACAGCAGGGGTCACATTTCATTCTTTTTCCATGTGAGTATCCCATTATTCCAGCACCATTTATTGAATTTTTGTTTGCTTGGATTTTCATTCGTTTGTTTGCTGTTTTGTTTTTGTTTTGGGGAAGTGCATAAGCCAGGGATTGAACCTGGGTCTCCAGCATTGGTAGGCGAGAATTCTACCACTGAACCATCTTTGCACCCCCAAGAAACATATTTAAAAGGTGTTCTGCATGATATCCGGAAAGCAAAACTAAGATCCAACTAATAAGCCAAGTGTAAGGTACTATTCATAAATGGTTATCTATCAATTTAGCATCTAATGCAAAAGATGATGATTTCAAGGTCTCTGGATATTCTCGATATAACAATTTCCTTTAGTATTGGGCTCCCCCAAAATGATACATATATCCTGTTAAATACTGCTTTTGGAGAAAATACCTCTGGGTTTTTTTTCTCGGTTACAAAGGTTGATCATTTACCTCTTAAAGTAAGCCGTCCATGCTGCAGGCCATCAGCTGTGACTAGATGGACTGCCCCAATGTCATCATTGTCTACAATCTGAAACTGCTCCCAAGTGATGGCCCGAGACTGCCCCTCCAGGAGATTCAGACCTACAAGAAAATACAGAAAAGCATCTTGGAAAGTTCTATGACATGAATATGACTATTTTAACAAATGATTTATGAATTCTATCTCATGAAACTATCTGTAAATAGCATGTTCAAAAACTTTTCAGAAACTAGAATTTAGTTTTTATTTTTAGTAACGGTAACTCCAATCTGACAACTGATTCCTTATGATATATTCTTTAATGGCAGGATGGTGCCAGGAAATAAAAACTGAAGGAAAGAACAGACGTTATGTTCACAGTGATTTCTAGTTCAAGAAGGTCCACAAGGAATTTTCCAAAGACTACATCCAAATATTACAAGTGGAGAAAAAAAAGCAGAGGTGTTTCTGCATATAATTTGTGAGAGCACAAGTGGTTCACAAGACAGAGAATGTGAAGTAGTTAAATATTTAAATACAGAACCACTGCACTGGAGGAGCATTTTTTTATGGTGTTATATGTGGAGTACATGTCAATTCGCAGTGAAGACTGGATCCGAGTTTAGGTTTCAATAAGGAAGGGGTTTGTAAGTAAAGAAATTAAAATAAAACCTTCTCCTTGGACTCTGAATGCTGAAGAAAATCTGTGGAGAGAGCGCAAGTGCTAGTTAAGGCAAAAAAATAAAAATCAGACTCAGGTTAGAGACAAGGGACTGTAGCATCATTCTACCTTCCCATTATCCAACAAAGCTGGTCGTTGATGATTGCAGAGAATGTTAAAAGGCAGCAGAGTGCTTTAAAGAAATGAGTTGATAAAACTTAAAACAGTACACTGACAACCCAGTTTATACTTTCCCTCAAATCGACCCAGCTTCACTTGCCAGCTTTCTAGCTGGAGCAGCCCGTGAGGCCTTCCCATAACTGTGAAGCTTGGCCGCCTTCATTGCCTCATCTTCTGACAAGGCTGATGACTTCAACAGCCCCCTGGGTGAGAGCCAGGTTTTGGCATGGCCTCCATTCAGTATGAGACCCACAAAGTTTGGGCAGTGACTGCTAATAGAGGCCTGATAACACGACCTGGAAGCGTGGGGAGTTAACCTCCAATGGAGCAAAGCCTGCACAACACAAGACAGGAGATGGGAAGAAGCTGACAGGTTGTCCCCCTTTACCCTACCCCACCTCTAAGTCTTGCCAGACATAGCAGTTTCACCTTCTCCCTGAGACATCTGCATGACCTGACTGAACAATCAGTTTTATTTTCTTATGGAGCTGTAACAGCTCAATCATACCGCCTTGTTATCTGCTCCTCACCCTGACTCCCCTTTTCCCTTGTTTTTATAATAGAGTAAGTATGACAATCTACTTCAGCTCTGTTTTCTAGGAAACCTGGATTAAGGCACACAGTAATTTTTTAGAAAAAAAGAACAAGTATGCTAGTACATATAAGGAATCCTGATGACTGCTAACGCAGGTTTTGAAGTCAAGTGTGCACAGCACCGCAAGGCATCAGGCATGGAATGCAGCAAAGGGGTAAACAGAAACACTAGTAAAAGAGAGAACAAAATATTTACAGTTTTGTCTTTATGACAGAGCAATGACTGCCTTTAATTTTCTTTAATGTATTTTCCAAATTTTCAACAATGGGTATATATTAAGTTCATAATAAGGAAAAAATGCACTGATAAAAGGATTCTGATGTCCAAAATAGTCAAAATCAGATGTGGAGCACATGTAGGGTGCTATCTTAGCAAGCCTGTGTGTTATAGATCACACATACATGTATGGACTATTCAGTCTCTATGCTCAAGCAAAAATCCACTTAATATGTGATTACTGTATTGCTAAACTTTAGGCTATCAAGTCCTTTTTTTCCTTCATTATCCCTCTAACAGAGACAGAGTGGAACATAGAGCCAGAATTTTAAATTAAGGCTGTGCAACATATGTTTTCTATCTTTACTCTCTGTCTGTCAGTCTGTCTCTCTCTCATACACACACACATGCACAAATGTGCACATGCTTGCAATAATCAATTTAAACTGCAGCTTGAGGATTTAAATAAGAAATTGGGTCCCATAACAGAATGTACCAGCCCTGCTTACAAGTTTGTTTTAAGGGTTATTAATGACATTGGTGTAGAGGGAAAAAAATCTTCATTTCTTTTCCACATTTACATCTGATCTTAATATGTACATTATGAATCTGCTCAGAATTGAGAGGCAGTGCAAAGCCTTTCTTAGAAAAAAAATAAAGTAAATTAAGTTCTTATGTATGAATTAAAGAAGCTGAATGTGAGAATGATAGAGGGAGGAGGGCTGGGGGCACAAATGAAATCAGGAGGAAAGACATACGATAAAGACTGAGATGGTATAATCTGGGAATGCCTAGAGTGTACAATGATAGTGACTAAATGCACAAATTAAAAAATGTTTTTGCCTAAGGAAGAACAAAGGAATGTCAATATTATAGGGTGTTGAAAATAGATGGTAATTCATATTTTAAAACTTTAACTTTTGTGTAAGACTAATGCAAAAAATGTTTACTTGGTACAAAATTTATAATTTGACTAGTGTATCCCCTAATATAACTTATGTGGACAGTTTAATTGAATACCATAAGTACATGGAACCTTGAGTAGGGTATGAGATTTGGTAGGTTTGTCCAGAGTGATGCCCCGATAAATCCCAGAGTGATTTGAACAGTGAATAAAAAAGTATTTGCAAAGTCCCTTTGGGGGAATGGCGAGAAAGGGGGAAAATTCAGCTTCCCCATGTGGAGAATTCCTGATATTCTCACAAGCAGTGGGGACAACCAAAGCAATAGGCCAAGCCCTCGATCTTGGGGGTTGTTCATATGAAACTTATCCCTGCAATGGATAGGCTAAGCCTACTTAAAATTAGGCCTAAGAGTCAACAAAGAGAACCTCTTTTGTTGCTCAGATGTGACCTCTCTCTCTCAGCCAAAACAATAAGCAAACTCACTGCCTTCCCCCTCTCTACATAGGACATGACTCCCAGGGGTGTAAACCTTCCTGGCAATGTGGGACAGAAGTCCTAGAATGACCTGGGACTCAGCATCAAGGAAATGAGAAAACCTTTTAGACCAAAAGAGGGAAGAGTGAAATGAGACAAAATAAAGTGTCAATGGCTGAGAGATTTCAAACAAAGTTGAGAGATTATCCTGGAGGTTATTCTTACACATTATATAGATATCATCTTTTCTGTTAAGGTATATTGGAGAGGCTGGAGGGAAGTGCCTGAAAATGTAGAGCTGTGTTCCAGTAGTCACATTTCTTGAAGATGATTGTATAATGATATAGCTTTCGCAATGTGACTGTGTGATTGTGAAAACCTTATGTCTGATGTTTCTTTTATCTACCTTGTGGACAGATGAATAAAATATATGGATTAAAAATAAATAAATAATAGGGGGAACAAATGTTAAAATAATTTAGTACATTGATATGCTAGTGATCAATGAAAGGGAGTGTTAAGGGGTATAAAAAAATAAGGGAAACAAAGACTAAAATATATTGGGTAGATGGAAATACTAGCAATCAATGAGGGGTAAGGGGTACGGTACGTATAAGTCTTTTTCTTTTTATTTCTTTTTCTGAATTGATGCAAATGTTCTAAGAAATGATCATGGTGATCAATATACAACTATGTGATGATATTGTGAGTTATTGATTATACACCAAGAATGGAATGATCATATGGTAAGAATGTTCATGTTTGTATGCTATGTTTAAAAAAATAAAAAATTATTTTAAAAATTAAAAATTAAAAAAATGTACTTGGAAGTTTGCCTTTTTGTATATGTGTTATATTTCACAATAAATAAAGAAGTAAAAGAAAAGTTCTCACGCATATATTTTGGTTTCTATGTAACTCAACCTAAAGACAGGATAATGGATTATAGTCCATACTTTTGTTCAATCCCTCTGAGAAATTTGAGTTAGAGACCCTTTCTCTTTCAATCCAACTATGGCTCAATACCACAAATAGTCACTTATCTGTTTCATTTAGTTAAAAGTCATCCTTTGGCTTACCTTCTACAGAGGAAAGAACTTGGCACCAGGACACAGAAGTCCTGGATTTAAGTTTCTCATACTACCACTAGAAAAAGAAAAAAATAAAAAGAAGAAGAAAAAAAAAAAAACAAGAGAAAGAGAAGGAAGGAAGGGAGGGAGGGAGGAGGGATGGTGGGACCTATCTGATGCCCTTAGAAAACCACTAAACCTATCTGGGTTTGAGTTGCCTCATGTGTGAAATGGGAATAAAACTAACTTCTTTCTTGACCTATATGCTTTCGTGTATTCCCTTCAGTGTTATGTTGCTTGACACCCTCTATGAGCTTCACCTGTGTTCCAGGATACTCGTGGGGCATTCGTATCTGCCGTTCTGATGGAGATGTGAACTGTAACAGGTGCACTCTTTTCAAAGAAGAAGTCAGATATCTCCAACTCCACCTGTAACAAACAGATGTATATGAATACTATTAATTCAGTGGCATTCACAACACACTGATTCAAGTTCTGTTGCTACCTGATCTCATTTTTGACAGCCTCATCTCACTTTTTCAGGCTCCATATTTTTAGTTCATCAAGTTTTAAAAATGCTTCCACTACATAAAAGAATTTATTAATACATTGGAGAAGCATCACTGCATTTACCCAGGAGCCTGTCTCAGCCCACATCCGTCCACTGGAGCTTTTCTCAAAGGCATAGGGTCAAGATAAGTGATTGTCAGTTGTGAATGATTTTTGCCCCTCAGGGAGCATTTAGCTTTTTTGGTCTTGTAACTGGGGAGGCAGAGTGCTGCTGGTATGTAGCAGGTAGAGGGCAGGGATGCCACTAATATTCTACCATTCTACCACAAATGGTACCACAAGAAAGAATTTTCCCATCCAAAATGTAAACAGTGCCACTGCTATGAAACCTTGATCTAGAGGCATCTTTCCCACTAGACATATTTTCAAGTATCTAGATTTTAATTTGTTCTCATGACATCCATAGTAAATAGGTGGAGGCTATATGATAAGTTTTGAGCATTTACTATGTGTCCCAGTTGTTGATACAGAAAGATGAGGTCTAACAAAGAAATGCAAGGCACAATGTCTACTTTTAAAAAAGGTATGGTCCATTTGAGAGGATAAGAGAATAATCAGAAAGCAACATATTAGCAAGTACTAAATAACTAAATACAAAACAACAATAAAACAAACAGATTCCTGGGTACCAAAGCAACAGATTGAAACTACCCTCAGGCAGGGCATGTCATTTTGGAGGTGTGCTGTAAATAGGTAAGAGGTTGAACCATACGAAAGTATGTATGATATGCTCTTAAAGAAGGTTCTTTAAAGCACAAGAACAAGTGAATTGCAATTTTCCAAAGAGGCTAAAATGCCTGGAAGAATTCTCTACCACAGGGAAGGCAGCCCAGGGAAGGGTCAGCTTCAGGACCACTGGCCCGGGAGTCCCACCCCGGTGCCTGAATGAGCATTCCTCCACGGAGGCCGGGGCTTCCACTTTTCAGAGCCCACATAATCTGAAAAGCCCTTAATCTCCATGGAGAAAATTGTGAATTATCTTCTAACAAAAAAATCACAGCGTTTGGACAGGTACTGTTTTAAGATTTCCATCACACAATGCAAGACAAAACATGCAGGAAGCAGCCACGGTAGCTGCGCTTGAGCTTTGCGCTCAAGATAAATCTGGATGAATAATGAGAAATGACTTCATAGCAGAGTAGACTTGAGAGGCAAGGGCAGGAAAGAAAAACAGCTGCTACACATTACTATGAAGTGAAGAAAATAAAAGCAAAGGGCAAAGCACAGCATTTATAGTCAGAAGTCTTTTGTTTGCCCTTGAGGCTAAAAGCTAAAAAGGCCTAAATTACATGGAGGTCAATTTGGTAGCTCCAGGGACACTCATTTTCCGTAATAAGCCTGAACTCAAGTCTGTATCAATCTGCTCATTTAAATTTTTCCATCATGTTTGAATCAACTTGCTGGTGGGTCTTCAAGCATGTAAAGGGTTATTATGTGGCAGACTGTGACCAGCTGTTCTGCAATCTCATTGGATACGAAACAAGAGAAAAGTGCCCAAAATCGCAGCAGAAGGGGTTTGGATTAGTACAGAAAGAGGAATTTCCTGAAGGGGAGTGTATGGTGGTGAAATTAGTTTTCAAATGAGACTGTAGAATCGCCTACCCCGAGTCATGAGTGTTAGTAAAAAAAAATTGAGGATCTCAACTAATTAAAAAGGATAAAAGATGTTATTAACAAAAGAATTACAAACAAAAGTCACTTCTAACTTCAGTGGTCTGTGATACAGGAAGGCTGTTGAGGGCAACTGAGTTCTCAAACTGCTGAGCCCTCCTGGGCCAAATGTGTATTTGGCCCTCAGAAGTATATTGCAGCTGACATGAGATGCTTTACATTTTTATTTGTTTTCTATATTAAAAAATTGAAGCATTTTATATAAAAATCCATATTTCTAACATCTCAAAAAATGAGAGCCACAGCAACACTGGGGGCTCACATTGCAGCAGTCGGGGCAGCCAAGTGGCAGCTCATTGAGGTACTAGCTCATTCTTCGGGTTGCCACAGCCTCCCTCCATCTCAGTTTGCTCACTCACATCGGCTGCCTGGCTGCTCTGGCTCTCTGAATTCACTGTCATGATTTACAGTGATTATCTTCTGAGGCAATGAACAAACAAATGAAACTGAAGTTAACGGGTGCAGCCTCTCAACCACTTCTGTGAATACCAACTAGGCCAGGAGATTTGCCTCTCCTCCTTCTTACCTCATAGTTTCTCCTCTCAGGATGGCTGCCGTTTGGTGGCTGGTAGGCAATCTGCATGTCACTTAGATCCTTCCAGGTGAATGAGGAGATGGGTCTGGTGTGGTCCAACAGGTGCGTCAGGTAGCCCTGGGGTGGGGGGTGAGTAATGTTGAACACCAGCAAGGGTTTTGGAGTCTCATCGTCTTCACAGTCCAGAACCGATGTAGTAAAAGAGGTTAGGATGAACTGATCCACTTCTAGAATAAGCATGGACATGAACGCCACCCTTGGGCTCTGGTTAGGAAAGCCAGCTCTGATGTGGACCGGCAACCAGGCACTCTCTGACTTTTGAAGAAGAAAAAAAAACATAAGGGGGAAAACAATATGAATGAAGCTGGAATGCACAGCGTTGATAGCATTATGTTTAACGTAAAGTCACAGCCTAGAAAGAGCAGGGATCTGAAAACTGGCTACCCTTTAGAATTAAATTGGGAAGCCTTTAAAACATAACTAATGCCAAAGATCCAGCTCCAAATATTCTAACTTGATTGTTCCAAGCAAGGAGCAAGAAAACTGGTATTTTTAAAGTGCTCTGGGTGACTCTAATATGCAGCCAGGTTGGGAAAAGGGCATCAATTTTGGCATCAGAAGGACCTGTGCTTATGATTCTATCTCTAGCACTTATGATTTGTGTGACTTTAGGCAAATTACTTAATTCCTAAGTCTGGTTTCTTTACCCCATTTGTAAAATGAGAATATTTGATTTCCCAGGTATTAAATGAGGATTAAATGGAATATGCATGGTGAAGCACTTAGTATTGGGCATACCACAGCCACTAAATACATGCTAATTCCACAAGGGCAAGAACACTTGTTTTCCCATCCACCATTACTGTTTTTCAAGGATAGTAAACTCTGATAACATCCAAAATAAAAAATTGAATTATTAGCAGAGTTGGGGAGAGAATTCCACTAAATGGAAAACTGTAATCAATGAATGAAATAAACATGTGCAATGTCTCCTAAAACAGAGCAAACATGCAATAGTGACAGAACTTAGGGAGATGCTTCAGTCCTTTCCTATTACCCTACTCTTAGTTTAGAGATTTGAGCTACCATCCTTTTGCTGAATGAGTACCAAGTTATATAGACATTATTCCTTCAGCCTGTTCCCGCCACATTCCCTCTGAAACCACTTCAGGAAGTGGGAGTGGAGGCTGGGAGGAGATTGGCGGCAGTGCAGTGCATCATGGGACCTAAAGTCTCAACAAGTGCTAAGTGCACGACGAGTCCTCCCAGCAGTAGACACCAGCTACCATAGGATTTCATGGATCTCATTGTTGAGGAACTGTGATCAATTATTATCCAAGCTTCAAGTAGGAGTTGTAATGTATATGTAACAGAATGTTAAAAATGGAATTTTTCTTGCTGAAGTCTCGACTCAAATTCCAATAAAAGAGATATCAGATTTCAAAGTGAACTTGAGACAGATACTATATGCAGAATTGCAAAGCAAATTGTCTGAAATCAGTTCCAGACTTTAGAACTCATTTGCCCACTGTAAGAATATAAAATGGTTGAGAGAGGTGAGAGAAAGAAATTTATATGGAGAGATGGGTTCTTTGTTGAGGTATGAGTGCCCCTCAGCCCCCCAGCACCATACCCACACAGGAAGCAGGAAGAATGGGTAGTGCTACATTCCTTGTCTCGAGTGTCAGGAGGGGAGCTCCCTTGTAGGTGGAGCACACAGAGGGCTGTGTGGGTCATAGCCGAGGAAGATGGCTGCGCTGGGATCAGCCTATCGTCCTTGCTTGTTATAGCAAAGGGCATATGAGTGCTTCCCAATACAAGCCAAGAGGGACAGAGGACAGGTCTGGAGCCATCCTGGGTCCTGATCTTTTGGGCCTCCTAGAGAAGCAAAAAAACCCAGCAGCAAGAAGCTGGAGGTGGAAATCTGTAGGGAGAAATTGCAAATTTCAGACTAGAAATGCATCCACCCAAGATAAAAGAGATAAGTGAGAGGCCCCCACGATGAAGATCTCCAGAGAAACCACGAAACTGCCCAGGAGACAAGGAATCAGCTTGAAACATCTACCAGATGCAGAAAGTGTGAGCCAAGTTCCATCGCTGCCTGGTCAAGTAAGAGCTCTGTCCCCACCAGCCCCTAAAACCACTCCCACCCCCCTCCAGCAAGTTTAGAAAACCAGCCAGCAGAGCTCAAAAGAAAGAAGAGCAAGAGAGAAATAGGACAATCAACTCTCCCTTTTTCCACTGTATGGTTCATGAAGACGAATGATATACTAAGATATTCCAAGGTTTAGAGTATCTACTCTCCATGTGTTATAAGGAAAACAAAATATATAAAGATGCATAACTCAAGAATGGGGAAATCATGGTATAAAGGAATAGTGCTGAACACTGACACCAATCAAACCTACAGTGAAGTCTAAATAAATATGTGATTTTAAACATGTTAACAAAATGGGTGCAAATGTCAAAAATGCTTACTTGAAAGAAAAGATTGATGCTAAGAAATATAAGATATAACAGTCATATTCTAGGACTAAAATGGAAAATTATAGAAACAAAGCCTGGGACGTGGGCAATTAACAAGAGAAAGGATAAGCTGGATTGCTACATATCACATATGGAAAGGAATTGATGGACCTCGTTTCATCTTTTGACTTTAGATATTAAAAAATACAAGTTAAAGATATTTTTTAAATTTAGGGTTAAATCCTGGTAAATGTAAAATGGGATAAAGAACTGTCAAATAGGTAAAAATTATAAAGGCAAAGAAAATATGACCTATTTTGTAAGACAAAAAATTTTTAATTAGCTAGAAAGTATAAAACAAGATCATAGAAAATTCCACATATCCACTATTATAACAAATAGGTTGCATTCCCTTATTCAAAGCAAATATTCTGAAATTCAATTAAAATATCCAATTGTATGTGCCTTACAAGTGTTACACTTAGAATGATGTAGAAAGATTAAAAGTAAAAGGATAATCCAAATTTATTATGTAAGGAAAATAAGTGGAAGTGATTATATTAATTTGAAACAAAGGTGAATTCAAGGCAAGAAGCATTAAAAGCAGCAATGTAATCAATTGATGTTGATAAAATATACAATGATTCTTAAAGACATCATATTTTACATTGTTTTGGCCAAACCATATGAAATAGAGCACAATAAGTGGGGACTAATTACTGAAAAGGAAAGGACAGAATTATCATCTTTACTGGAAGATATAATTATGTTCTTTAAAAGCCCAGAGAATTGAAAAAAATCTTAGAATAACTGAATTCAGGAAAGAGGCCAGATATGAGAAAATTACATGGGCGGGCCACAATGGCTCAGCAGGCAGAGTTCTTTCCTGCCATGCCAGATACCAAGGTTCGATTCCCAGTGCCTGCCCACGCAAAAAAAAAAAAAAAAAAATACACCAAAAAAATAGCTTTCCTATTTATCATCAATAACAAAGAACAGGATATAATGGGGGGAAAGATTTTATTCACAATAGTTTTACAAAAACAAACTACCTAGGACTAGACTTAATATGAGTGTTTAACTTAAATGAAGAAAACTGCAAAATTTACAGGAATTGATAAAAGAACATTTGCACGATGAAAAGACATGCCACATTTTGGATGAGAAGACTCAATAAGGTAAATGTTCCAATTCTTCCCAACAATGCATAGTTTTAATTCAATCTTGATAAAAACTCTCAGGGGCTTTTGTTTTGAAACTTACATAAATGATTTAATTATTTATCTGAAAGTAAGATTAGGTAGAAATGGCTAGGAAAAATTTCAGTAGGGGTTATGAAGAAGAAAGAACTTGCCTGGAAGATATGAAAGTTTTTTATAGACTTATGATATTCAGAATAACATGGTACCAGCACAAAAATAAGTAGACAAATCTAAAGGAACAAAAGACCTCATCTTGCCCTTGAAATAGTATGCACAATATCTTGATACAATATAATAATAATTAAAATTATTAGTAATTCAACAGTGTTGAGAAAATATGGCTATTTGTAAAAAAAACTCTTCCTTGTGTTTCATTATGTAATAAAATGCATTTCAAATGGATTAAAAAGGCAAATGTAAATAAAGAAACGAATTGTATACTTAAAAATGGTTAAAATGGAAATTTTTGAGTTATATATATAATATTATACATATTGCTACAATAAAAAGTTTTTTTTAAATCTAGAGTTACGGATTTAACTTCTATTTAACTAAAGAATAGCTATTTAGTTGCTTGAAGACGTAGATAAATGCTTAAAAACAGCAAAGGAACAAGATGCAAAGCTTCACACATATATTCTAAAATTGGTCTAAAATAAAACTGGCCTAAAATTATAAACAAATAAATCCCTATTTCAATATACAGAGGTAAAAATAAAAATCAGAAAGAAAAATGGCTCCTTTTTCATGGCAATAGTTAAAAGTGAAAACCGTTTGGAATCAAAACAACATACAGAAAACATCTACTAGAAGTCAGAAGACTTTGATTTTAGGTCTTGGCTTAGCTGCAATAGAGCCAACGTGCTTCTCTTCTCTACATATGAGCTAAGTAATTCATTTCTCTGGGCCACCACTATAAAAATAAGAAGCTCAGGCTAATTAATTATTTCAAAACCTGGCTGATTATCAATTTATACTGGGTGGCTTTATAAACAGCAAAATATGTGCAGTGCCTAGTACGTATTAGGCATTGTGCCTAATACTATATTAGGCATTGTGCTAAGTGTTTTATAAGGATTTTTCTCATTTATTCTTACCAATTACTCTAAGAAGTAGGGACTTCCTCAACTTTCTTTCCAGATCTCAATTCTAAAATTCTATAACCCTGTTTTATCATTCCCTTATCATCATTTGTTTTATCAATTCCTCAGGGTTTATGGAATATTTGATGGGCCTCTTAGGAGAAATCCTCGTGAGAAGACAGATTGTGAAAGACTGGTCTTCTACAAAGGTAATCTTGGGTCATCTTTTATCAGCACAAAAGCTGAGCTGTTTTGGCAAGTGCACAGTTCACCAAGTTCCCAATAAAGGAAATTATAGATAATATTAAATAAGGGAGTAAGATGTTAAATGTTTCACTTAAGTTGATTCCTCTTTCAGTCATCATTTGGATGTGAAGACATCAAGAGAGGAAAGGACAGGAGAATTTAAGAGATTTGAAGATGGGAGGAGGCCTTTGGGAGCACTGCCTCCTTGATGACCAAGCCTTCTATCCAAAGGTCTAGAAGAGTGAAAATGATACCATCTAATTGTCTGACATAATTATTAAAGTTGGACTGAGGTGCCCATCCCCCACCCCACCCCGCAGTTTCCTATGGCCTTGAAGAGTGGTTGTGTATACCCCCTAATTTCTTCCACCAGGTGAAAAGAAGTTCTAATAACCAAGGGAAAAAGGAATCATCAAGGAGAAAGTGTTAAAAAGGTCGAATAACAAGCTGAAGAGTGTTGAATAGAAAGAGGGAAGAAGGTGGTATGTAACTAGCCCTAGTCCTTCCTGAGTTGCCTTAGTGATGTTGAGTAGAATAGGGCCAAGAAGGGAAATTAAATACAAATATTATATATATCAGCTGCTATGTTAAGCATACAAATATTATATATATAAACTGCTATGTTAAGCAACTACTGGAAGGAAAACAAGCATGCAGTTCTCATGAGTCACCAGGCAGTTCCAGCACAGGGGACTCTCCCTGGATCAGAAGTCAGGATGAGCGCCCCAAGGGAATTGGCTCTGGCTGGATTCCATATAAACACATAAGCCCAAGCTCTACCTCGTATATGATTTCACTCCTGCTATCTGTGAGATCCAGTTGGATGGAGATGTAATCGATGTTGGGTGAAGGGGGATCCAAATGTTGATATCGAAGCCCCATCTGCAGGAACTCCTCACAGCTCACTTTGAGACCGCCTATTTTCTTCAGTTGTAGGACACAGCTTCCACCTGGACACCTCAATTCTGCTCCCAGTTCTAAATGTATAGGCTCAGATTAATGCAATCACTCGAACATAAAAGTTGATAAAATTTAAGAACAAATCCTCCCTCTCATGGATACTTACATCCTTTCCCCACCCCAAGAATCCCCATGTGTTCCCTCTAGTCATTCATTGCATTGGCTGTCATTATCCTGAAAGCCTATAATTTCTTTTTATTGAAAAGAACTGTTGATCAGTTGTCTCTCCAGGCCCTTGCCCTGTAAAAGTTGCATTGAGAGAAAAAAATAGCAGATATGTTTTCTGGTACTTGAACATCCCTGGCAAATAGGCCTGTGGCTCATTGAGGTCTTCCACGGTCTAGGTCCAGCCTTCCTTTGCAGAATCAGCGGCCATGGCTCCATCATGAATCCCTACTAGACTACTCACTAACACTGAGCTCGTCAGTCGTGCTCATCACACACTAAAATCCTGCATATCCTTCCAGGTCCAGCTAGTCTTTTAATAAATCTTCCCTTTAATATTCTTTAACCACTGAACCCACCTGCTCTCTCTCTTCCACTAAAACCATAAATGTCTCTCCAATGGTCTTCATGTTGCCTAACAGGCCACTTATTTTTCAAGTCTCATTTCCTTTATGCATAAAATGAGTATTTTACATCTTAAGTACAGATGTCTTTAAAGACTAAATGAGATGTGTCTTTAGCTGTAAACTGTAGTTCAAATTCAAGGTATTATTATGACTATGATTGTCCTTTGCTCTTCAGGGTCTTCCCTAGTGCCCAGAATACTATTTTACATACAGGAGATGCCCAGAATGTATTGACTGAATGAACAATAGAAGGAATATTAACCATCAGTTTTCCCTGGTTTAAGCCATGGCTGCAAGCCCCCCAGCACCACTTCAAATGTGCTTAGAATCTATTAATGCTTATTATATACACCACCTATTCCTACTACCACTATCATCACCACAATTACTCTAGTAATAGTAATTGCCAAGATCTGGCAACTATTCAGCATTTATTATGAGCCAGACACCGAGCTAAGCACTTAGTGTGTGCACTCTCATTCCCTCCCTCTCATCCTGGCGGTAAAGCATGTATTATCCTTTCCTACCCTCCAAAGGCTCAGATGGGCTAAGTCACTTGCCTAAAATCCCAGAGAACATAAATAGCAGAGGCCATTTTCACATCCAGATCTTCCTGACCCCAAAGTCCATGCGCTTAACCATAGGCCACATTTTTCAACTAGTTAAAACCTATATTAAGTAAAACTTTTGGTCATGGTGGGAGATCTCTTTTTAGATATTTCAGCTAGTTTTAATAACATCCAGATAAGTATTAAAACATATCATACGGGATTCGGGGAATAAACTGTGTGGCTGATCTCCTCGAGGTTCTTCCGGCTGGGGCTCCACCTGGACCACCTGACCATGCGCCGGCAGCCGGGTCCGCCCGGGGTCCAACCTGACCGTGCACGCCAGGTTAGCTGCTGCGTCGTAGTCAAATCTGAGCACGTTCTTATCAATGGCTCGGGACAGGCCATAGAATTCAGAAACCTCCAGCGCATTGTTACTCATACGGATGATGTTACAGTCTGGTTCCAGGAGATAGACCTGTAGCATAAAGGTTTCTGTGAAGGTGTCTGTTTCAGTAAATCTGTGAAGAAAATGGAGCAAGGGCAATATTTATCAGTGCTCAGCTGCTTCTGATATCTAAGCATGGGCTTTGTTTCACTATCTACACTCAACCTCTGTGCTCTTTTCCATTCTTCTCTTTACTTTGGTAGAAACTCCTTTTTCTGCCACCTCCTCCAATCGCCTTTCAACATCTGCTATGACCATGGTTTTTAGATGAGAAGAGCTTAGAGACTCACTTCTATGCAATTCTATGCGTGTATATGAAATTTAAGGGCATCAAACCTAAATAATTTATGGATTGCATATTTTGTTGTTTTCTTTATATTTCCTTTTATGGATTGCATTTTTAATTCAGGGCTGAAAGGTTGGGGAATTTCCCAAAACATCAGAGCATTTTTGTTCTTCAGAAACACGATGATTGTGGATGGTCGTTTATACTCTAGTTTGGGTCCCGAGCTTAGTGCTTGGCCTATAAAAGTTATTCGGTAATAGTTCATTCCATTCTCTCCATCTCCTCAGCAACTCAGATCTCAAGGAGTTTTCAGAGACTATTAGAGATTCTCCTTCTTTTTGAGGAGAGAAAATTAAGGAGTGGTGAGTGTGCATGAGTAATGCAGTTCCTAATTGATGAGTTTTAAAAAATTTAATTGTGGATGTAATATATATATTGCATTATATATAATGCAAAATTTGCCATTTTAACCAATTTTAAGTGTGCACTTCAGTGATATTATCACAATATTGTGCTACCATCACCACCATCCATTATGGAGACTTTTTCATGACCCCAAACAGAAATTCTGTACCTATTAAGCAATGTCATCTCATTCCCTTTTCGCCCTGGACCCTGGTAATGTCTAATGTACTTTTTGTCTCTATGAAATTGCTTATTCTAGATATTTCACATACGTAGAATCATACAATATTGGTCCTTTTGCCTCTGAATTATTTCACTCAACATAATGCTTCGAAGGTTCAGCTATATTTTAACATATATCAGAACTTCATTCTTTTCTACAAGTGAATAATATTACATCATATGGACATACCACATTCTGTTTATCCAATCACCTGCTAATGGACACTTGGGTTGGTTCTTCCTCTTGGTTATTGTGAGCAATGCTGCTGTGAGCATTGGTGTGCATATCTGTTTGAGGTCCTGCCTTTAGTTCTTTTGGGTGTATTCCTAGGAGTCATATGGTACCACTATATTTAACTTTGTAATTGATTTTTTTAAAGACTTTTATTATTAAGCATCTTAACAATGGAAGAGATCCACTTCTTTTAACTTGCAGGCTGATGATCCAAAAGAATAATTTTATTTAATTTTGGAACCTATTTCATCCTTAATTCTCGTTAAGAATTTGTAGTTTGTAACATCTATTTCCCCATCGTCAGTGGGGAGTGAAACACCAGAAATAGCTGGACAAGAATACTAAAGGGAAAGAGTAGGACTAACAATTTATCCCAAAAAAGCCCTAAGGAAGAAGATACAAATACAGATCATTGAAAGTTGGCTGTAATTCTTGCCTCACACACTCAGGTCTCCAGTTTCTACTGGATATTTTCATGTTTAGAATATAGTAGTGCCCCTAGGATAATACCTATCCACAGACAAAATCCAAATAATTATACAGAATGGTTAGCTGGCAAAGAATAAACAATATCCTGTGCTGCTTACCTGTAAAGTTTAAGCTTCACTGTGTCTTCATCAAGAATTGGGCAACCATTATGAATATATTTTACTTCATTGGGAAGGAAATGGCAGTCAAATACCTAGTTTGCATGAAGAAATGGATAAATATATATGAGAAAATTCATAAAAAAATTTATTTTGAAGCAGGAGAGTACTGTCTGGAGAAATTATGCTCTGTTAGAGTTTTGTGTGTATCACCACATTTACCATCACCTCCTCTACCTGACTGCTAATGCTTATTTGCCATCCTGCTTATACAACTGTCTTTTTGTTTTAATAATATCTAAATTATGAACATCCAAACAGATGAAACAGATAAATTAAGGGGTGATTACCTCTCTCAACAATCTCTTTTTTACAGTGTATAGTGCATTTTAAAATATTATTTCATTTACCAAAATTGTATTTACCCACACTCATCAGGGGTTCATGTCAATTGAGTTAGAGGGGTCTACCCATGGGCCTGCATGCAACGCATGCATGACCCCGCGTGCAAACAGCTGTCTTAGTTCTCTGCAAGGATTTCTTCTTTTCCTTTTTTTTCTTTCTCTTCCAAATAGTGTTTTTAATTGAAGATGAAGTCAATGACTGTGGACCCCTTTGTTGTTGAACAGAACCAAGCAAAACCCACATTTTTTCGTCATATAATTGCAAAAGACTATTTTTTATTAGTTGGTAATAGTAGAAATGACTGATGAAACAAATGGAAACTTTTCAAGTCAGTTTCTTTAGTTAAATATAATTGTAATGAACTATATAACCTCATTCACAATTAATAAGGAAATTGCTGTTATATTCCTAGTTTTTTAAAAGAAGGACCTCCTTTTCCACTCACACCATGACTCTCATTCTGCTTAATCGGATTTGACAGAGTTCTAAGAAATATCTTTTAGGTATTCGCATATCATCTCTAGTCTGTAACTTTTTACGGTCTCAAACCTTTTCAGGTAACATAATCCACTGGGGGAAGACTTTGTCACTATTACAAATGATTTTCTTTTCCCACAGACATCATTGGTTTCTCTTCTTAATTGACAATGAGGAAGGAGATAAAGGAAAGACCTCCCCCCCCATTGACAAACAGTCAAGGCAATAAAGAAACAATCTGCTTTGTTAAAAGAAACATCTGTTTTATGTTTCGTAATATGTTTTCCTTTTATAAAAGGCGACAACCATAATTGTCCATAAATTTACTAACTAAAACAAAGGAGAGCTAAATCCTTTTCTAATTACTGTCTAGCTTTGTTTTTTTCCACTTCAACTGCTTTTCAATTACAATTTATAATTAAATTGTCACACATTCCTAACTCATTACTCACTTTAATGACAGTAAACTGGTTCAAACTAGAGATCCTTTCCCACTGCTGTATTTCCTATTCAAAAGAGCAAGCTCAGCACCAAACCAGGGTCCTTTTCCACTCAGGAATTTTCTTGCTTTGGGCCAGGTATAAGAAGTGCTGTGCATAAGGAAGTCTTATCTCTAAAACATGAGAACTACATGCTGCCATTGACCTCATCTAATTAAATATATCAAAAGGGATATCTCAACAGAAGGTACTGGTGTGTACCAACTGAAATCCCTTTCCAAATATCCAATAGGAAGATGAACCTGTTGGTCCTAGGACAAACTTCAGTAATGAAATGAAAACACTAATTGAACAGATGTTAAACAA
Organism: Myrmecophaga tridactyla; assembly: GCA_004026745.1. Classification (NCBI taxonomy): domain Eukaryota; kingdom Metazoa; phylum Chordata; class Mammalia; order Pilosa; family Myrmecophagidae; genus Myrmecophaga; species Myrmecophaga tridactyla. The sequence goes on from PVIY010021074.1 coordinate 31,267, forward strand.
AACATTTTCTTTGCAAATCACATGAAACTGTTCATTACACAGCAGGGTGTTGTTAACACAATCCTCTCACTAGAAGTGGGCTCACATAAGCCTTGTTTTCAACTAACTATTAAGCTCTATTAAAGAACAATGTTTAGGCTTTGTGTATGTGCTCAGCTAAGCTTAATTTCAAAACGTCATTAGAAGTGAATCCCTGGGGAAGGCTGAACTAACCTGGATTGAAAACAAGCACACTTCCCTTTAAAAAGCAGATTCTGCCTGAGAAATCTTGTTTTTCTTGAAATTATCAGAATCCAAAAAAAGAAAAAAAAAAAAACAGGAAAAATCACCTGACAGTTTGAGAAGCAAGATTTTCCCAATATCTAGATTTCATTATGGTACAAAGTTCTAATATTTGTCAACAAGATGAAGAAACTCCTCATTTTAATCGATTCTTTTTCTACAGAATAAATTTAAAAGATATAAATCTCTTACAAATCCTAACTTCATCAGATTTACTTCTGGAAATACATACACTGAACTTTCTGGGCATGATTTCATATATATGTGTGTGTGTTTCAGTGAGCAACAATGTGCTACCTGGAGGTATTTGAAACCTGCCCCATTCCCCAAAATCAGAAGTTTCATAGCATCCATGCTTGGAGGCAGAACTGAATACTGCTGGCCCAGGTCTCAGCACTGTGTGTAGTGGCAGGAGTTTCGCTTCTCATCCTCCCACACATAATGGTCAACCTCACTTATAAATAAACCTTGAGCAATATTTTAAAATATTTAATAATAGATATTGATTGGAAGACATCAAGCTATCAGTTCTTCAGTATTTTATAAGGCACTCACGTATATCAAATCAGTTCCTCTAGGATTAGGTTGCTATTTTGATCATTTTCAGAACCACAAGGACTTTCATTTTGCTTCTGACAGCAATTCCTGGGGCTGGGTCCCTACTACTTGCCTCATTTGTATCACCTATCAATCCATTTAGCACACCTGGGCCTCTAGCATTAGCTATTCCAAGCCTGTCCATTTCCCTGACAGACGCCAAACACACTTTTTGCATGCAAATTGCATTGGGAGAAAGTGGAAAGATGTAACTACCAAAAAAATTGGAAATACAGTGCCTTTAAGCCGAGGGCTATTGTATTCTCATAACATTTTTAATGCTCATCTGAAGCTATCTGACAAAAGAAAATTTTACAGGAGGCTAGAGGGTAACATTTGGTTATCACATCAGGAATAAGCCCCAAAGGTGGGAGACAGTTCCACAGAATTTTGATGTTTTTCAGAATTGGACCATAACTTTAAGTGTGGTATGTAGAACATCTAGAGATGTCAGTTTGAGCTTGCCCATATTTAAGTCCCTTTATTTCATCTCTAAATCTAGTACCACTTTTTAATAACCTCATGGAATATGTTTCTTTAGCCAAATGGAGAAGAAATTCGTGTTCACAGTTCAACAAATGGAATGGTTCATCTGTCCAGAAGCAGAAGCAGCTATTCAGTGTTGCATATTCTCGATTATTTGCATTTGGGAGCAAATTTAAACCTCAGGTGGAAAAAAATCAATGACACTAGAAGCAATTTTTTATTGTGTATCAGGTTAAACTCCTGTTTTAAGCAAATGCAATATATGACAATACAGACTTTTTAAACATGGTGAACTAAAAGGCAATTGTTCAGCTTATAAAAGGATTGATCATAGCATACACTTAAATGGAAGGTCTACAAGGTTCTGATAAAGGGAAAAAAATTTATACAGACATTTTTGAATGATGTATATTTAAAGTGAAATATATTCACATCTCCTTTCTTCTCTTACTTAAAGAACCGTTCAAATGATGTTAATAGATGAAAATGATGTTAATAGATGAAAATGTTTTCATGCCTTAACTGTTGTCATTCTGAGGTCATCAGTATGCCTTAAAATGTTTTGAAATTGTAACACTTTATCCATAGCCATTCTGTCTGGCTGTGGGTGAAATAATCTGGGGCAGGAATCCCAAGACTGCCCATATCCCACCATGGAAGTGACTGTCAATCCCAACCCTTCAAAGGCTGCCTCAGGTTTATTCTCCCTTATTTATTTTTTTAAAGTTTCTCATAGAAGGATGATGGGCCTAAAATGATGACGTACCCTTGATGAAGGGTCAAGCAGTTGGTAGAAGTTCTTTTCAGTAAAGAGCAGAAATTAGAAAGACTTGTTGCTTTCATGTCTTATTAAGAAAAAAAATTCATCCATCCATATTAGTTTGCATCTGCCTTCCTCTACAGGTGTTAGCATAATTAAAAGTAAATCCTGTTGGTAGTGGGTTTGTAATTAATACATAGTCAACTACAATTTTCAAAAACAAGTTTTACTTGCACAGGAAAACAAACAGGTATTGCCTGCTAATGGCAACTCCCATCATTTCAAATGTGAATATCTTACAATCTTAACCATTGATATAGTTTGACCTTTTGTACCCCTCTCTCTCTCTCACGCACACACATGAATTCATACAACTGCAGAGGATATCGTGGCTCTGACCTACCTGTGGGGTGAGTCTCCCAACCCTCTGGGTGATTGGCTCATTCGTCACGACTTCCACTTTGCAAGCATCTTTCTCCTTGGGGATGGCAAACTCCAGGTCCTCTGCAGACAGGAAGGCGGAGCGGCCCTTCATCACTCTCAGCCCACGGTTCAGGCTGATGAAGGTGGGGCTGGTCCGGCCCAGCAGGAGCAGAAGGAGCAGCAGGAGCGGCCGCGGGGCGTGGGGCCCACCGCAGCCCGGAGAGTTCATGCTGACAGGGGCTAGCGTTTCCGTCCTCTGGTGAAGTCTCTGAAACAAAGGAGGGCTTCTCTGCTTCCTCCAGGAGTGTCAGCTCGTAGTCCAAGGGACAGGGCAAGGGGTCCTGACAATATGCCCTGCGATCTTAACATGCCCCTTTCATTTCCAACTCAGACAAGGAGGCCTTTCAGGCAATCTGGGACTTTTAATAAAACTCGCTGATCGCCCCTGACAACGTCGGCAAGATTAATGTGCCTCCCAAGTGCTTTTCTAATCCTGCAAATGGGAGAAGGGGTTGGAGGAAAGTGAGAGAGAGAGAGACCAAAAGATTTGTGCGGCTATTCAAAAGATTGCTACTGACAAAGGAATCTTTCAACCAGCCTATAATTTCAGTTAAATTAAAAACAAATAAACTAACTTGACCCCCAGGCACATCTGAAAGGCAGGCAGCCCTTTCCTTACTCTGCTTGTAGCTCCTGCCTCTGGACATGTCCCGGTCGGGACGTCAATTGTGTGGTACAAAAGGAGAAAGTCAGTCTGTTTAAAATGCTGCATTTGGTCCTTGGAGTTGAGAAAAAAAATGTCAAACTCTTTGCTTCTGTCTCCTCACTTGTCAAATGAGAATGCAAACTAATTTGTCTCAGAAAACTGATAGGATTATTTGCAGGCTGACTATGTGGTTTATTCTAAATCAATGCTGCCAAAATATGAAATAGGATTAAAAATGTGTAATATAGGTGCAATTCTGACTTTCTTAGAAAATGAAGATGCCTAAGAAACCCTCGAGTGGAAATTGTGAGAATAGAGTCTTTTCTAAGTGAACATTCAAGTTTTTGCCTTGTGCAAAAGGGACTACAAATCAAATGACACAAACGAGTATACACAGCTATTGACAAAATGAAGATATATATTTATACTATGTACAATGCTAATTATATTGTGGTATATTTAATTTGTACAACAGAGTCTTTGTTTCTGCTTTAACCACTCAAAATTTCATGGTTATGTGACTGTGTTCTGTAAGGACTAAGAGATTTTATCCGAATTTAATATGTACTGAAATACATCCTTTAATCAGGTTATGGTTAGGTAAACTAATGGTGGTTTATTATACCCATAGAAAGGCCTTACATTTTAAAATTTCAAAATATTTTTGTCTATAACCAACTGATATCAAAATAAGTGTTTGTCAGAAAGGGGTGGTAAAAAATGCTTCTATTATCCACCTCTAATATATTAAGGAAAGATTCATTTCCTAGTCGCTGTTTGAAACCTTCCAGTTCTAAGTCAGGGCATGATACATGACACCTGAATTAGGTTGGTCTATTTGGGCAAGAATCCAAATCTCAATGTTGGATGTTCACTACAAAACGGAACCATTTTCCCATTCACATCCAGCATCTAAGACATATGACCACTAAAATATACATGTTCATGGGGAGGAGAGGCAATAGCATTGGTAGGCATCCTCCAAAACTGGGAGATGATGGAAATAACTTTGCTCACTGAGATGTAAATTAATTGAATAAAGGCTACCAGGCTATACTCTTGTTTTCCTCTTCTCTCTGGTGACTCCTTCTCGGTCACTTTCGTGGGTTTTTCCTCGACACCTGACTTTTTAATGTTGGAGTATACAGGGTCCAGGCCTTGGACCTACCTTGTATCTATCCTTGCTCTCTAGTGATCTCATTCTTTAGCTTTAAATGCCATCCATTTGCTAATGAGTCCCAAATTTATATCTTTAGCCTAGATCTCCCCCCATAACTGCCAACTTGACATCTCCATGTTGGGTGTGTAATAGGCATTTCACACTTCATGTAGCCAAATTTTAGCTTCTTGATCCTCCCTCCCACAGGTTTCCCTATCTCAGTTAATGACAACTCCAACTGTTCAACTGTTCCCGTCTTTCTCTCACACTCTACATCCAAACACACAAAATATCCTATTGGCTCTTTGTGGCAGACAGGTTAGAGTGAACTTCAATAATTCTGGCCTCCTAATATCCATGCCTTTGTGTAATTTCCTCCTCTTGAGTGTCAGCTGAATGTGTGATGCTTCTAGCCAATAGGATCTGGCAAAGGGGATGGGCTGTCACTTCCATGATTGTGTTACATAGTATATAAAACTTTTTCTTAACAGATTGGAGCAAGAGGCTCTCCTGCTGGCTGGAAGAAGGAAACCACCACCAGTTCTTCAGCCAAAAGGAAAAGAATCTTACAACAACCTGAAGAAGCTTGAAAGCAAATTCTTTCTCAGTCAAGCCTCAGATAAAAATGCAGCCCAGTTAACATCTTGATTGCAGCCCAACGAGAACCGGAAGCAGGGGGCCCATCTAAACTATGATCAGACTCCTGATTCATGGGAAATGTGAGATAATAATATGTATCAAATAAGCCACTAAGTTGGTACTAATTTGTTACACAGCAATAGAAAATTGACACACTTTCCCTTCAAAACATTTTCAAACTCCAACCAGTTTTCTCTTCTTCTATTGTTACCACCCTAGAGCAAGCCAACAACAACTCTCCCTTGGATGACTGTAGGAACTTCCTATTTAATCTTTCTGCTTCTGCTCATGCCTCTCCTACAGATAAGCCTCCACATGGCAGCAGGGGTTCCTAATAAATGTTAATTAGATCATGTCACGTTTCTGCTCAAACTTTCCAATGGCTTCTCATCTTAGAGTAAAAGCTGAAGTCCTCATAATTCCTATCAGGAACTACACAATTGTTTCTCCTTACCTCTCCCATCTCATCTCCTACGTGTCTTTCCCTTGCTCACTCTGCTTCAGCCACATTAGCATCCTTGCTTTTCCTCAAACGAATCGAGAGCACCACTCTCTCACTCCATCCTATCTTAGAACATTTCCACTTGCTGTTCCTTCTCCCATGAACATTCTTACTCCAGATATCTCTCTTTTCCCCCTCATCACTTCCTAGTCTGCCATCAAATGTCACATTTGTAGTGTGGTGATGCCTAATTACTCCCCTTAAAATTGTGGCACCATCATCCTTCAGCATCCTCTACTCCTTTTCTGCTTTATTTTCAGCCTTAGCACTTTTCAACATCTAACATAACACAATTACTTATTTAAATTTATCATTCCTCTCTGCCTTATAAGGGCATGAATTTTATCTTTTTCATTCGTGGATCTATCCCCAGTGCCTAGAACAATGCCTGACATATCAATAAATATTTACTCAATGAATGAATAAGTGGGAGAAGAGAATACCTTAAATTTCCTTAAATTGTAGCTTAACCAGGAATATTAATATATCAAAAGAAAGAAGTGTCATCAGAAGGGCCACCATCAGCTATGGACCAAGATGTTATATGAATACAATTACTGGGAGTCTATTATAAAGAGGCGGATCATTCTGGAATACGTGGACAAAGTCCATTTTCTTGACCTACAACATTGATGTTGAGATTCCTGACTTTGGAAAATGCCACACTCCAAGACCTCTGGTTGATCAGCTAACTAGCCTTTCCCCTGCAGCACCTTTTGTCAAACATCAAAAGTAGAGGGATATGAATTCTAAGAATATAATCCACCACCCTCTGTCCATCATTCCCACACAACACTGAGAAATTATCCATCAGTGGAAAATGCAGCCTTGTACAAGGACATGTGAACAGGGATGTTGACTGCAGCATTGCTCCTGGTAGCAAAAACTACAAACAGAGCAAATGCCCATCATGGAACAGAGTAGGTATTTTTCACACCATAGACTATAACACAACCTTTAAAAACTGAGAAATATACAACTTGACATATAAAAAGCAAGATGGAATAAAGTACATATTTTTTGCCTCCGTTTGATAAAATAATGTTAAAAGCTGCCTCTGAATCTGTGCATATATGTATATGGAGATATATGCCATATATAATTATATGGGCATGAAGAAAAATATGGAAAGATAAGTGTTAGGTCATTAATAGGGATTATCTGAGGAGGCAATGTAATATGGGCTAAAAGGGGAAGGAAGAAGAAAAACATGCATTTTAAAAACTGCAATAACTTACATTAAAAAATCACATATGAACATTTACGTAAAATTACATGTGTATGACTCTGATATAAAAAGAACCTTAAAAGCAAATTTTATTATCTTTAAAACGCATTTTAAAAGAATATTTGTTGGGTATTTGAGAATAAGCATTTTTATGAACAATATTTTTATAGATGAGAAATATATTAAGTAATTAAAGACATCTTGTGATAAAACCAATGTAAAGCAAACCCATCTCACAGACAAATGTGTCATGTCATTGTATTGCTTAACTGAAAATAGGGTCAAGGAAATCATCAATTAGTATAATTAGTTCTCTCTTACCAGCCTATCAAAGTAAAAAAAGGCAAGTACGTCTTTAATCTCGGGTGTGCCAATATGCCCAGTAGAAGGGCTGTTATCCCTAAAAGCAATCAAGGGACACACAAGGTGGAGAGGCACCCAGCCATCTCGAAAAGATTGGCCAGCAGTGTATGTCAGGCTCCCCAAGAACAATCCTTGGAAGAGGTAGGAATATGCATGTTGTCCTGGTATTCTTTTTTTCCACCACCCACTCAGTCAACAGCTGAAGCAAAGTCCTCTGAAACCCCAGGGATGTCTCAGATTAGATGATGGCACATAGAACAAGTGCTTTGATCCAGAGTCAAGTTCCTGATCTTTGTAGATGTTGTATATTCCTGGTCAGCCTGTCTCTAAACCACCCCTGCCCCTTTACCTTTTACAATAGACCACAACTCAATTACCATCTACACAGCTTTAAAAGCACACCTGGGTATCAATATGAATAAATCGATCTCAGTGGGAGGCAAACTATCTTTCAGGCTTTGCCATATGTCACACATTTGCACTCAATGATTTTAAAATACATTTGGATTTAGCACTGCCTTAACAAGAAAGGTAATGTGGACCAAAAACGCAACAAATCAACCAAATCTTTTGTTTCATGTTAGCAGCCAAAAATACAATTAAACTTCCCTCAGACATATTTTAAAGATAATATAGCAAATATTTTCTCCTTCTCTCTTACGGTAATTTAGTAGCTCTTTTCCCATATCCATGCAGGGATGTCTATTTGTCCCACAATATCCACCCTCACCTTCTTCTGCAGAAATAGAAATTTTAGCCGGGCTCCCAGTCACCCAGAATAAGGACTATTTTCACCGTCTTTCTTGCAGCAATCTGGGGCCAAGTAACCAGATTCTGGCCAGTGGAATTTAACAGGAAAGGTCACAGAGCAGCTTTGAGAAACCTTCTTTAAGAGGTGCTTATTGAACGTCCAACATCTTTTGTCCCTTTTTCTTTATACCTCCTTCCATCTGTGGCCTGGATCGAGATGCTGCCTTGCACACTGGGAACAGGACCACACCATAAGGCCTGGAAGGAGCCTGCGTTTCTGCAGCACTTGCAGAACAGAGCCACCATACCAGCCCATTCTTCTGCAATTTTAAATGGCAGAGAATTTAAACTTCTCTCCTGTTTAATCCACTGTTACTTTTGTTGTTATTGCTATTGTTGTTGTTACTTGCAGCTGAATTTAAAACTAACTACACCTTTAACAATCACATTATTCTTCAAGTGTTTCTATTAATTTATTTAGGTCATGACTTCTTACCTAACAGCATGAGGGGCAATAGCTCACTTTCCAGTTATATGAGAGTAAATCCTTAATTAGGAGATAAGGTCAAAATCCAAGATCCTAATGTTCTTAAAAAGAGAGAAAGCAAAGGAAATCTATTTCTGTGGCTTTGCGTATGTGGAAAAGGGGACCAGAATTATGAATTTCTGGATTCCAATCCAATTCTCATTGAACATCAGTTTCCTCTTTCAAAAATGGGGTCACCCATCTTGCCTCCCCCAGAGTTGTCTTGTGAGAACAAATGAAATAATAATAATAATAATAATTTTCTTAACTATAAATCCCCATACAAGTAGTACGTTATTGCACATACACCAAAGAAATAAGAGAATAAACCTGTCTTATGAAAAATGGACGGGCAGGAATTGGCTGCAGGTGAAGGCTGCAGAATTAGACTCAATAACAGTCAAATAGAGTATGTTTTAGTTTCATTCTAATTTTTCTCTTCTGTCATGATCCTAAAACAGGCTCTAGTGAAGAACAAGATGGAATTCTAACATTTTGAAAACAAACCGAGGCAACAATATTAGGAGGAAAGCAAGAGTACAAAAACAACAACAACAATAATAATATCCAAATCCCACAACAAACATTCTTAATCATTTGAAGGCTGCAGAATTGGTACAATAATACCTAATAATATAATAAAAGTATGCTTTGTATGTTTTCTATTTACATTCTAATTTTCCTTTTACATTTTTCTCTTGGGGCTGGGAAACACCAATTATGTGGACCTTCCATGGAAAATACCCCTCTGATGTTTCGCTTCAAGAAGGTAGTAGGGGAGGTGAAAGAGAAAGAAATTTGGATGAACAAAGGACAAAAAGAAAAACAGAATAATAACAAAGCAAATCAGGACTCTGAATCAAGCAAGACTTCCTGGATGGCAATTGGTCTTTTATCTTCTCCCAAAGATAAAATTATTATGACACAAATTGTTATGGTCAGATGCAGCCAACATGTGACAACACCCTAGTGGGAAGCCTAATACTTCTAGAGAACTTAGTTTCTTGGTCCCAACATAGGACCAAGTGAGATCTTAGTCTCCACCTCTGCCCACAGCTTGCTCTGCTATGTGGTCCCCAGGGTTGGCCAAGTTACTGGGGACATTTGGACGTGGAAGTAGTAAGGGCACTCAGCCAGACCCCCAGCTGCAAAATGACTTTGTAGCCATCTTGGATTTAATTTGATTTCACAATAGAAACAAATCTTGTCTTTGTTTGCTTGTGTAGTTCAGCTGTTTCTCAGCATTTTAAAATCCTCATGTCACAGCTGCAGATCAATTCTGCTCTTACTGGCGATTTTCCCATCACTGCCTTCTTCCTTCATCAAGAGATCATATATTCTGAGTATATCTGTACATTCTAATAAAAGAAAAGTATTTATTTCTTATAAAAATTTTAAAAGATAACATTGATCAAATTTTCTTTCTTGGGAAATTCCTGAATAGAAGAAAAACATTTAGCAACATTGCATTTGGTGGAAGGGAAACATAAGGTCATGTTTATTTCATAATCACACATTCAGCTTCACTTTCGGAGCAGGTACTCTTCATGTTGATATAAACATGATACTCCTGTCACTAATCTGAGATTATCTATGCACAACAAGAAAAAGATGGGCCCCAGCTGTGCTCCCAGGCGCTCCAGCTGATGAAAATACTCTGTGATCAACTGTAACTATCATTTCATTGATGTATGTGGTGATGGTATTTATAATCTTCTCCTTTGGAATTTTGCAATGGAAGCCACCCAACACAAGAACACTCCTTCCTGGACCTGGACCCACCAATATTTTATGATAGTTTTCTGTTGTTTTGTTTATTTGTTTGTGTGATTGATCAATTGGTTTTTTGCAGAATTCACATGTGGCCTGATACTCTTCTCAGCAGTGTTTTAGGTGAATAACCATCCAATTGAAGGAGACATAAGTGATGAAACTTTTTTTGTCTTCCCTGTGCTTGAGGATATAATCCTCTGACTCACAGCTTTAGATCTCACAAACATCCAGTTGACACTAAAGGCCTTTAAGAAAGGAAAAAACTAATAGAGAAGTACATCTTAAGTGAAAAAAAGAGAAAAAAAGCCAACTCAGGATCAATCCATTTCCACCCAACCAAACTTAGAAAATTTTAAAACCTTTACTAGAATGCTGAAGAAATCCAGTGCAGATTTTCTGTCTTCCCTACATTAAAATCTCGAAAATGCCAATCAAAATAAGTTCAGTAGTTATCATGGAATTTTTTATGTGATGTATTTTAAAAATCATAATTTTTACTCAAGTTAATTCCCAAAGTAATTCATATAAATCAAACTTAAAACCCGCAAGCACAAATTTGCAGCTGAATGTAATTATTCATAGGATAACTGAACTGAATCCTAAATCACTAGCAACATAATTGATTCACCAAGGAGAGTTGGGAAACTAGAAGAGCTACATCCTTGGGGAAGAAATTTATCTAATTTTAGAGACATAGGTTCTCTCCTTTATTTATTTATTTTTTTTAGGAGAGTAAAAATTGAGTAAATTAAGACCTTGTATGTACTGTCTTCTTTGACCCTACAACCAGCCGCTCCCACCCCCCACACCCCCCTCCACAACCTGGGTAGACAGATAAAGGAGTTCACTGTCTAAGTGACTTGCCCAAGGTTATATCAAGAAGCAGCAGATCTGTGGCACAGGCAGACCTCTGGCAAAGCCCTCTTTCTTTCCTCCTCTCTCCTTACAATCTCATTCCATTCCTGCAACAAAGAATGGCTGAGCCACAGTGAGTAAGAAGCTCATAAGTTCTTATGGAGTTTTAATTGCTTACTGACTCCACAAAGATGGAAAATCCTTTGGAGATCTTGCCAAACATCTAATTTCTGAGTGAATTATCTCACACAGGGAGGACGGAACATTAGAGAAGAAAGAAGACACTTGTGACTTCAGTTTTTTTATTTTGTACTTCGTCATAAAATTTATAAGCTACGATCAAAAAAGCACTCAGGCCCTTCCGGGCCAAGATGGCGGCTTAACAATGTGCGCATTTTAGTTCATCCTCCAGAACAACTACTAAATGACCAGAAACAGTACAGAACAGCTCCTGGGGCCATGTCAGTGACCGGACACACAGAGTACCCCAGTCTGGACCAGCTGGACTGACTGTGAGCCCCCCGCCAGAACCATGAGTTCCCCAAGCCGCAGCAGCTGGCGCCCCTAACCCACAGGCTGCTTCCCAGAGGGGAAAGGAAAGAAATTTTACCAGCAGCAGGGGCTGAGCCCAACCAAATGCCAATTGTGGAGTTAATTAACAAATTCTGACTACTAAAAATAGGCCCCCAGCTCAGGT
>PVIY010021075.1:0-28347 GCA_004026745.1 Myrmecophaga tridactyla
CTGAGTGAGATTAGCCAGAAACAAAAGGACAAATACTGTATGGTCTCACTGATATGAACTGACATTAGTGAATAAACTTGGAGAATTTCGTTGGTAACAGAGACCATCAGGAGACAGAAATAGGGTAAGATATTGGGTAACTGGAGCTGAAGGGATACAGATTGTGCAACAAGACTGAATATAAAAACTCAGAAATGGACAGCACAATACTACCTAACTGTAATATAATTATGTTAAAACACTGAATGAAACTGAATGTGAGAATGATAGAGGGAGGAGGGCTGGGGGCATAAATGAAATCAGAAAGAAAGATAGATGATAAAGATTGAGATGGTATAATCTAGGAATGCCTAGAGTGTATAATGATAGTGACTAAATGTACAAATTTTAAAAATGTTTTTGGATGAGGAAGAACAAAGGAACGTCATTGCTGCAGGGTGCTGAAAATAGATGGTAATTAGTATTTTAAAATTTCAACTTATGTGTGAGACTAAAGAAAAAAATGTTTATTTGGTACAAAATTTATATTTTGACTAGTGCATTTCTTAATATAACTTATGTAGATAGCTTGGTTGAACATCCTAAGTACCTGGAATCTTGGGTAGGACATGAGATTTTGTTGGTTTGTCCACAGTGATACCACCTTGTTATTCAAGATGTAATGGAGAGGCTGGAGGGAACTGCCTGGAAATGTTGAGCTATCTTCCTGTAGCCATGTTTCTTGATGATGATTGAATAATGATATAGCTTTTACAATGTGACTGTGTGATTGTGAAAACATTGTGTCTTATCTACCTTGTCAACAGATGAGCAGAACATATGGAATAAAAATAAATAGGGGGAACAAATGTTAAAATAAATTTAGTTTGAAATGCTAGTGATCAATGAAAGGGAGGAGTAAGGCGTATGGTGTGTATGTTTTTTTTTTTCTGTTTTCGTTTTATTTTTCTATTGTCTTTTTGTTTCTTTTTCTAATTGATACAAATGTTCTAAGAAATGATCATGATGATGAATCTGCAGCTATGTGATGATACTGTGAATTACTGATTGTATATGTAGAATGGAATGATCACATGTTGGGAATGTTTGTGTTTCTTTCCTGTAAATTTTTTTTTAATTAAATTAGAAAAAAAAATTCACCCCTCCAACAAATCTGCTCCATATGCGGTCCTTCTCGTGACTATTTAATGGCAGTTCCATTCTACTAGTAAATCACCCTAGTCATCACTGACTCCTCTTTCTCTCGAAAGCAAATCCAAACTAACAGCAATCCTACCTTCAATGTACACTCAGATTCCACCCACTCTTTACACTGGGTGAAGCCATTGATTACTTAAGTAGCCTTTTAACTGCTCTTCAGTTTCTGTCTTTGCTCCTCCCTCACAGTCAAGGCTTCAAAGGCAGCCTGAGTGATTCTCTGAAAACAATTCAGATCACAACTTTCCTCTGCTCAGAGCCCTATGGCTCCACATCACCTCAAAAACTTTCATCAACCCCAGTCCTATAGCAACACATAATCCAAGAAGCAGGGATTATTTTTCAAATCTATTTTGTTCAAACAGCGCCTCCAGCAACTGGAACCATGCTTGGGATAGTTGAAAAACCTAATACATATTTGAACGAGTGTTCCTGACTCAGATGCCTTTATATTTGTTGTTCTACCAGAAATCTCTTCCATCAGATAACTGAATAGCTTGCTCACTTAGCAATTTGAAGTTTTTGTTCATGTCACTTTAACAATAAGGGCTTGCCAGCGACCCTGCTTAAATTGCATCATAAATTCACTTCCTATCCCCTTCTCCATTTTATTTTTCTTAAGGGCATTTACACCACATGGTCACTGTATGTTTTACTCACATACATATTGCCTGTCATCTCCTGTCCAGATACTTTTAAATCCCATGACAGCAAGAATTTGTTTTGTTCACTGTTGAATCCCGAGCACCTAGAGCAGTGCCCTGAAACTTTGCAGATGCTCGGTACTGAGTGAACGAATACAATATGCCCACTTAAATCTCTGTTATTAAAAATAAGAGGACTAAATTTGGCAAGTGAACTCACTATCCTCTTCCCTACACGGGACATGACTCCCAAGGGTGTAAATCTCCCTAGCAATGTGGGACCTGATTCCCAGGGATGAGCCAGGACCTGGCATCATCAGAATGAGAAAGTCTTCTTGACCAAAAGGGGGAAGACAGAAATAAAGTCTCAGTGGCTGACAGATTTCAAACAGTCAGGAGGTTATCCTGGAGGTTATTCTTTCATATTATGAAGATATTCCTTTTTAGTTTATGGTGTACTGGAGTGGCTAGAGGGAAGTACCTGAAACTGTTGAACTGTGTTCCAAAAGCCTTGATTCTTAAAGAAGACTGCTTAACTATATAGCTTTTACAATGTGACCGTGATTATGAAAACCTTGTGTCTGATGTTCCTCTTACCCAAGGTATGGACAGATGAGTTTAAAAAAATAAGCTAAAAAATAAATAATTGGGGAAGAGAAAGGGTAAAAATTGGGTAGACTGAAACACTGTGGGTCAATGAAAGGGAAGAGTAAGGGGTACAGGGTGTATGAGTTCTTTTTTTTTTTTTTGGAGTGAATTAAATGTTCTAAAAATAATCATGGTGAAGCATACATAACTATGTGATGATATTGTGAGCAACTGATTATATAATATGGTTGGACCCTAAATGTGTGGATATTTCTCATTAAAGATTTTTTTTTTAATCCTATTCACAAAAGATCCTACTTATGACAGATTTACACCTATAAGAATGGTTTAGCTTTAAGAAAATGATTTTCTGGGGTCCATTTAGCTTCAAAGTATCACAGTCTTTGTGTCCAATTTTCCTTTGCTTATAAGTACTCCAGTCATACTGGATTAAGGCCCATCCTGATTGAATTTGGTTTCATCAAAATAGGATCTTGAAAGATCCTATTTACTAATGAGTCTACATCCACAGGACAGGGGCTTAGGACTTGAAATGCCATTTACAAATGAGTTCGTGCCCATAAAAGCAGGGGTTAGGACCTGACCATGTCTTTGTAGGGGTCTTGATTCAATCCATAAGCACAATGGTATGAGAAAAAGTAACTGGGGGGCTGGCCTTCTTTAAGGTGGTTGAGAAAGATCTTTCTGAAGGTCTGACACATGAATTTGGAATTAAATGAAAAGCACAAAAAAAGCAAAAAAAAAAAAAAGAGCAGCAATGAACAATTCCAAAACAGGTATCACATTGATATTCACTGCTACATCTTAACAAATTTTGTGCGTAACCCAATGAATCACTTAAAAATGGGTAAATATGGAATATGACCTTCAAGTGAATTATTCATGAAGTAGATCCCAAACATGAACAATTATATAGTACAGTTTTACTTCACCTGCATATTATGAAATAAAAGCATAAAAAGAGATGGATGAGTGCGGGCAACGGTGACTCAGTGGCAGAGTTCTCACCTGCCATGCCAGAGACCCATGTTCGATTCCCGATGCCTACCCATGTAAAAAAAAAAAAAGAGAGAGAGAGATGGATGAGAGGATGAGATAAAGAAGGACTGCAGGGACACTAAAGCACAATAGCAGAGTTAAAAGTTCATTAGCTGGAACTTATGAGCAGTTTATTCTACTGGAAAATCGCACATGTGGAGCAATGAGCACTGAAGGCAATTAAAGAGATGTCTAAATAATTATTTTAAATCTTATAGCTTTAAAACTTGATGCTAAAGTAAAATACCTTCAAAGAGAAGATATGCATGTTTAAAAAAATTACAGAACAAAAAAATCTGGATCTAAACTCCAAGATTACATTTTTTTAAATCCAGGTATTGGCCTGGAGTCAAAAGGAAAGGCTAGGACAGTAAAAATAAATGTTCTGAAATCCTAAAAAAAAAAAATTAGAGCTAAAGGCAATAATAAATGACTGATTTTAGACAAAGGTATTGAGTATAAATAATACATTGTTTTTGTTATAAATAGATCTCATTTGAAAACCTGGGAACCTAGAAGTCAGTAAAATTGCCTTATCTAATAACTTTTATAATGTGTGATTGTGCAAACCTTGTGTCTGATGTTCCCTTTATCCAGGATATGGACAGATGAGTAAAAAATGGATAAAAAATAAATGGGATAAGGGGTAAAATAAATGGGTAGATAGAAATACTATCTATGGTCAATGAGAGGGAGGAATAAGGTGTATGGGATGTGTAAGTTTTTCTTTTTTTTGGCATGGGCAGGCTCCAGGAATTGAACCTGTGTCTCCGGCAAGGCAGGCGAGAATTCTGCCACTGAGCCACCACTGCGCCACCCTTTTTGTTATTTTTATTTCTTTTTCTGGAGTGGTACAAATGTTCTAGAAAATGATCATAGTGATGAATACACAACTATGTGATGATATTGTAAGCCATGGATTGTACACCACGTATTGACCATATGTGTGTGAAGATGTGTCCAAAAACATATTTTTTAAAAATAAAATTAAAATTAAAACTAAAGATTTTTTTTAAAAAATTGCCTTATCTAGAGATAGAAGAGTTATTTTCTTCACGAAAGGTACAGTGCATTATTCAAGAAACCCTGACAATGAGAAAGAATGACAAATTTCTAATTGGAAAGTGACACAGTAGAAATATATTATAGAAATGAAGGCCAGTGTTTTGTTTGTCTGGGGGGGGGGCAGAGGTGTTTCAGGGGGTGCTCAGCTAAGCAGCTGGCCTCAAAATGGATCCAGACGTGGAGTAAAATATAGTTATCATTTCCTTTTCAGTATCATCTCATTCCCAGCTTTGCTGGGCACTTCCAGTGTAGACAAGTGAGTTATCTGTCCCAAGCAGACAGAACAGAAACCTGCTTAAGCCCCATTCAGGGGCACCATTTAAAGGGTCTGCCTACTCTTGACAGTAATCTTCACCAGAAACATAAAGAAAGCAAAAGTATAATTAACATTAAAATAGAGTTGTACCTGGTGTAAGAAATCGTCACACTAAGGTATTAATAAAACTTTTAGCCAAGAAATAAAAAGGCATAAAACGGAGGAAACAGTGAGTAAAAATGTGCTTAGGTTTCAAGCCAACCCAATTTAACAAAACGTGTAACTTTCCTCTAAAATAATGAATTATCATTACAAAATAAAAGTTAAGTGTGAACTAAAATTCTTTCGTATTTTTTTTTACTATTAAATCTGTTTAAATACAAATGAAATAATTAAAATTAAAAACTCAGCATTTTACCAGGCTCAAACATTTTCCTGATGTCAACGAAATAGAGGCCTCAGAAATTAGCAAAACAATAGATATTAACAATCATAAGTTTAAAAAATTAGCTTATCATCAGAAATACACTTCTAAGGATTTTCAGCCCATACACCAAATAAAGGAATAGCTACTTCATCCAAGAATAGCATAATACATTGCCTATGTGTTACAAGGGCAAGATGCCCAAATTAAAAAGACCAACCAAAAGTATACAAATACCCATGAGTTGAGACTGCTACTAAATAATGCCAGAAATCTCTATCACAGAATAGAAGCGACCATATGGGAACATTTTTCTATATATATTTCACTTTACTTCATCCTAGGTAAAGTCTGAGGATCATCTTTTTTGGAAGATCTTTCTTTAAATGTGATTTGTAAGATGTGTAAGATTTTGTTTTCTATAATTTTGTTTTATTAATTTTTAGGCAAATAGCTACTTCATAATAACATTCCTAGGACAAATTTTTCCCTAGAAAAACATTTTCTAACGTCTACATGGAAATATCTAAATAAAAGCACCCATCTTAAACTGATATAAATTAGGAAATTATGATTAAACAAATAATTAGTTTTTTTTTAAAATGGCCTTATATACTGTTTTTATGTCTCTACCCAATCATGGCTCCAAAACAGAAATTTTTTCTATTTGGTAAATCTTTTTTTTTTTTTTTTTTAATTTGCATATGGGCAGGAGGCACCAGGGATCGAACTCCAGACCTCCAGCACGGCAGGTTGGAGCTTTGCCTGCTGAGCCACGGCAGCCGCCCTATTTGGTAAATCTTGAACAGCAATCTGAAGCTAGGAGAGTTCAGATAATTTTAATGCCCCCTCTTAAAATATAAATAGCTAATAAACACAGAAAAAAATGTTTAATCTCATTAGATAAACATAAAATGTAAATACCTATTTGTAGTATTTGGTGGCTATCAAAATCATTATGCTAAAAGAGGTCAGACACAGAAGAGTATATACTATGTGATTCCATTTATCTAAAATTCTAGAAAATGCAAAGCAATCTATAGTGACAGAGTGCAAATTGGTGGTTGTGTGGGGCCAGGATGAAGTGATGGATAGACTGCAAACAAAATATAAGGAAATTTGTGGGAGGTGATAGAAATGTTCTGTTGCTTGGTGGTACTGATGGTGATTTTATGGTTATATACATTGGTCAAAACTCATCTAATTAGACAATTAAAATGGAATAAAAGATGAATTATTAAACTTAATGTTAAAATATTTTTTCCTTACCAACTTTGGCCGAAAAAAAATAAACAAGTGCCCTATGACAGGTTCCCAAAAGAGATGAGTTTAACCCAGCTGTGTGACCCCTGGCTCATCATCTAAATCAAATTTAGATCAGGTCTGATGAAAAATTTTTAACAAAATGACAAAGAAAATAGCCCTTGTAGATATACATCAAAGAGTTGTTTATTCTTTCCATTTCTCATGTTCCACAGGTTACGTTATATTGCAAATGTGTTCTAAGAATGTAAATGTGATTAATTACAGGACTTCTCCTGCGCTTTGTTTTGGCCCACTGGCTGTTGCATCTTCTCCTGCTTCTTATTAGGCTTAATAAATAGGGATATTCAGAATTCACCACAAGGAAGAAGAGACAACAGAATAGCAAAATTGACAAATCCAACAAATGGCTTGAATTTTAATCTTTACTAGAAAAATCTTTCACAAGATTTTTATTTTCCCTTAATCTCTCTTTCTCCTCTTGCTCTCCTTTAGATAGTTTGGGCATCAAGAAGCCACAGTTTGGATAACCAGAGATAGTGGGGACCCAGGGACCTGAAATTAAGGATAACACTTGCAATAGAAAAAAGAAAGGTACAGTCAGATACTGTTAGCTTCAGGGAGATATGACATTGGGAACGTGGCAGAAATTCAGTGTGCAGGGAAGAACTGAGAGATGAAAGTAGAGAGGTAATCAGAAGCCAACCATGAAGGACTGTTTCCATCATCAGGAGGAGTCTGTGCTTTACTTAATCTGAGACACGCATAATGCCCTAATCTCTATCTTCCTTTCTACCACCTCCATCCACGCCATGATCAACTTTCTAAGTAGCATCCTAAATGACCATCTTCCATTTTTGCACTGACTCAAGCCCCTTACTCCAATGTACACCTCACACAGAAGCCAGAGGGTTAATTGTGCCATTCCACTGCTAAGAATCCTTCAAAGACTTCCCAGTGCACTAATAATGAAATCCAAACTCCTTACTACTTGACTCACAAATCTGCGTGCTGTGGCCTGGCCTACCTATAGCCAAACTCATGGTTCTGAGTGGCAATTAAAATGTCAACAGATAAGATTCTACAAATGTTCCATGTACTAGGGTAACTTTCCAAAACCTACAATCTCCAGATGGGTTCCTGGACCAGATAAGTCCTGAATGCAGAGGGGCTAGCCGTTCCAGAACATCAATTAGTTTCATTTCCCTATCCCATATTATTGACAGCCCCTTCCAACATGAAAAATTTAGAATGGGCATAGCCCAAATACCCCTAAAGAGTAGGAGAAAGATCAAAGGTGAGGGTAGAGTTATACAGAGAAGGTCAGGTTTAACAAATGAGTATGAGTGCTGAATCATTACACTGATATTTCTTTTAGCCTCCAGTACCTTAAAACAGCTAGAAATAAAAACCTAAAATTGTGGAATTGTAACCCATACCAAATCTGAAGTCTGTTCTACAATTAATTATTGCAATGTACTTTGAAACTTATTGCTTTTATGTATATACGTTATTTAAAGAGAAGGAGGAGTATAACAGAGAAGATAGAATTTAATAAATGAGTATGAGTGCTGAAAAAAAAAAAAAAGATCAGGTCTGAAAAGGCCAAGAGACAAATTCTGGAGGGGCAGTTGTTGGAATGCTAAGGTACTTCCCTTCTTCATCCACCTGATGCCATAACACATGTTTTCTCCACCCCTTGCCAAGAGAAAGGGAACTGGGGACCACAGCAAAAGTTAATACATGTTCCTAGGAGAATGAAAGACTGATGTGTGATTCTGAAACTTGGGCCACTGTGACTGCAGCCTGACAAATAGCTCACAAAAAATATGAAGAGAGCTGCCATGCAGAATGCATGGACCAAATAGACACAAGGGAGCGAGCAACCAAGAGTAGTGTTGAAAGAGTAATCTTAAGAAGTGGATGGATTGCTGGAGCTTGGAACTGTGGTAGTGGTGGGGGGGAGCCCCACAAGTAAGTAAATATACATCCACAAATCCAGAACACATTAGTCCTCTTTCCCACAAAGCTTTCTCCTGAGCCTGTAAATGCCAGTGACTGGAGAAGTACGGATGTAGATGGAAACCTCCTCCCCTAATATTGCCTTAAGCACTAAAGCAGGAAAAAGAAAATGAAACAAAAACAAACAAAAAACCATAGCCCAGCATAATTAGGGGAAGGAGCTCTAAATTTAAAAAATAACTATCAGTTAGGGATAGTTCAGTAGACAGGACTTCTTAACTAACATGAGATATTTTTGTGACTGCAAGTAATTGAAGAGATTTCTATTACTCGAGAGAAATCAGAAAAATGAAGGAATCTGAAGGATATTTCTTCCAATGGCAAGAAAAGACTTCATTCAGGGACCTGAGTTTGAAAGTTTCAAAAATGAAGATAAAATATCTAAGGGGGTACAAGAGTAGTACAGTGGTAGAATTCTTGCCAGCCATGAGAGAGACCAAGGTCCAATTCCCAGCCTGTGCACTTCCCCAAACAAAAAAAACAAACAAAAATTCAACAAATGGTGCTGCAGTTAACAGGATACTCACATGGAAAAAATGTGACCCTGCCAAACAGCACACAAAATAAAAAAATAAAAAAAGGATTAAGGGGTGAAAACTCTCTGAAGCTGGAACAGGGAGAGAGGGGAGAGAAAAAAAGAAAACTTTGAAGGAACCCTTAAGCAAAAATTAATTAAAGCTGGGAGGACTGTATCCTGGACAACCAACCTGCCCAGGGGCTACCCACTTATGGTAATCACCCAGCAGCAGTCAACCCATCTTAAGCCAAAGGGCTCTCCCACCTGAGTAACTCATCTATGGCGAAGGGTAGGGCCAATTGATCCATCCGAACGCACTACCAACAGAAGGTACCACCCTGGGGAGAAGGGAGGATAGAAGAAAAGGTCCTGAGCAAAGGGGGAGGGGGTGAATAAGCAAAACCAATCTACAGAAGCACAGGAGGCTAGGGATGGGTTTGCCATGATCCCAAAACCCCTTGCTCAGTATATACCTGAAAGAACTGAGTATGGGGACGTGAATGGATATTTGCATACTGATGTTTCTGGTGGCAGTGTTTCCAATCCACAATGAATGGAGGTGACCTAAGGATACAACAATTGAAGAATGGAAGGGGGAACAATGGTGTATACATACAGCGGACTACTGAGCGGCTGCAAGGAGTGAAGTTGCTAGGCATGCAACTAGGTGAATGAAGTTTCAGAGCTATAGGATGAATGAAATGTCAGGAATAAAAAGACAAATATTACCATGACTCAATCATATGGACTACCTATAATATAAAAATCCAGTGAACTAAAGTTCATTGCAAGCATTGGTTATCAGGTTAGGGCTTATTGGAAATGGCCCTAGATTGTAAGCTCTTCCAGCAGTCACAGATATTCAGGTGATAACAACTGTTAATTCTAAATTCTGAGATACTAGGCTGTTTGTATATCATATGGTCTCTCCGAGAAACTTTGGGTGTATATGTGACACCTGAGAATCATCAGTTAGAACTCTGAAACTATGCAAGTCAGCAGTACCCCATAAAGGAACAGTTTAAAAAGTTGAAAAAGGGATCAGACATCAAGCAGAAATATGAATGAAGCTATCTGGATAGGACTAAGGTGTATCAGAAGACTGGGTAAAGGATGATATAGTCCATATTCTAAAACTTCAACTTCTGTGTGAGACTCTTTAAAGGGAGAGATGTTTATAGTGCATTTCCTATTTTAATTTGTATGTTCAGTTTAGTTGAACATCATAAGTACTTGGAATCTTGAATAGGGCATGAGATTTTGTTGGTTTGTCCAGGTTAGTGATGCCCCGATAAATCCCAGAGTGATTTGGGCAGTGAATAAAGAGTATTTGTAAAGTCTACTTGGGGAAATAGGGAGAAAGGAGGAAATGTTCAACTTCCCTGCTTGGAGAATTTCTCATAGTCTTGTAGGCAGTGGGGACAACCAAATCAATAGGCTCAGACCTTGATTTTGGGGTTTATCCCTATGAAACTTACTTATGCAGAGGACTGGCTAGGCCTACTTAAAATTAGGCCTAAGAGTCCCCCCCAGAGAACCTCTTGTTGCTCACATGTGGCCTCTCTCTCTTTAAGCCAACTCAATAGGTGAACTCACTGCCCTCCCTCCTACATGGGACATGATTCCCAGGAATGAAAATCTCCCTGGCAATGTGGGACAGAAAGCCCAAGATTGAGAAAGCCTTCTTGACTAAAAGGGGGAAGAGAGAAATGAGACAAACTAAAATTTCAGTGGCTGAAAGATTTCAAACAGTTGAAAGGTTATCCTGGAGGTTATTCTTATGCATTATGTAGAATCCCTTTTTAGTGTATGGTGTACTGGAGTGGCTAGAGGGAAGTACTGTAACTGCTGAGCTGTGTTCCAGTAGCCTAGATTCTTAAAGAAGACAGTAAAAAGATGCAACGTTTACAATGTGACTATGTAATTGTGAAAACCCTGTGTCTAATGCTCCTTGTATTCAGGGTATGTACAGATTAACGAAAAATATCTATAAAAATAATTGAAAGGGTGGACAAAGAGTAAAATAAATTGAGCAAATGTGAACACTAGTGGTCAATGAAAAGGAGGGGTAAGCAGTACGGTATGTACTTTTTCTTTTCTTTTTATTTCTTTTTCTGGAGTGATGCAAATGTTCTAAAAAAATCATCATGGTAATGAATACACAACTACTACATGATGATACTGTGAGCCATCAATTGTACACCATGTATAGAATGTATGAATGTGAAGGTTTCTTGATTAAAAAAAAAGAAAAATTAAAAAATAAAAATCAGCAAATGGCCCCACATTGCCTATTGCCTTTCATCTTTCTCATCTGTCTTTGCCAGAGTGACCAAATGTCCTCTTACGTGTGTACCAAATAAATTTTGTTTAAAAAAAAATCTGCAGAAAACTAATGATGACCTAAATAAAGGAAAGTCATTCTGAATTCATGGATTCAGAAGAATTAATCTTTGTCAAGATGTCAAATATTTCCTAAAATGACAATTCCACTCACAAAGAGCTCACTGATGGGGAAGAGGATGTGAAAACTAATTATCACAACATTTGCAGGGTGCACTGGAAGTGGGGCAAGGGTACAGAAGGGATCAAGGAAGACTTCAGAGAAGAGAAATTGGAAAGCTGACCCTTAAATTTTTATGTAATTGCAAGGGCTCCAAATAGCCAAACTATCTTGAAAAAGAAGAACAGAGTTGGAGGTTTCACACTTCTGAATTTCAAAACTTACTACAAAATTACAGTAATTGAAACAGTGTGGTACTGGCATAAGGATAGATATCTAGACCAATGGAACGGCGATGAATTCATACATCTATGACCACAAGGGGGTCAAACACAATTCAAAGGGATATTAATAGTCTCTTTTACAAATAATGCTGGACAACTGGAAATCCTCATGCTAAAGAATGAATGTGGATCACTACCTCTCATCACATACAAAAATTAAATCAAAATGGACCAATGACCTAAATTTAAGGGCTAATATTATAAAATTCTTACAAGAAAACAGGGAAATATCTTTAAGATCTTACAGTAGGCAATGGGAAAGCAACAAAAGAAAAAACAGATAAAATGGACTTGATCAAAATTAATAACTTTTGTGCATCAAAAGACATTATCAAAAAAGTGGCAAGACAACCTACAGAATGTGGGAAAATACTTGGAGATCAGGTATCTGGCTAAGGGCTTAATATCCAGAATATACAAAGAATTCCTATAATTCAATAAGAAAATAAGAAATAGCCCAAAAATATTTACATACAACAGAATATTATTCAGCTGTAAAAAGAAATTAAGTGCTGTACAAGCTACAACATGGATGGCCCTTGAAGACATCAAGTTGAATGAAACAAGCAAAGAAGCAAAAGGACAAATATCGGGCAGGCCACGGTGGCTCAGCAGGCAAGAATGCTCGCCTGCCATGCCAGAGGACCTGGGTTCGATTCCTGGTGCCTGCCTATGTAAAAAAAAAAAAAAAAAAAAAAAAAAAGGACAAATATCCTATGACCTTATGTATATGAAATACCTAGGATAAGTAAATTCATAGGCACAAAAAAGCAGAACAGTGGCTACCAGGAGTAAGGTGAGAGGTAGAATGGGGAGTTATTGCTAAGTAAGGTTGAGTTTGAGTTTGGGATAATGAAAATAATCTGGAAATAGACAACGGCAAAAGTTACACAGTTTTGCCAATGTAGTTA
This sequence comes from Myrmecophaga tridactyla, assembly GCA_004026745.1. Taxonomy (NCBI): domain Eukaryota; kingdom Metazoa; phylum Chordata; class Mammalia; order Pilosa; family Myrmecophagidae; genus Myrmecophaga; species Myrmecophaga tridactyla. Next base: position 12,734 of record PVIY010021075.1, read on the forward strand.
ATGTCAAAGAATTGCCCACTTAATAAAATGGCTAAGATTATTTTTATACTAGGTATGTTTTACTACTATTAAAACATAATTTAAAAAAAAAGATACCAACTAAATTGCTAGAAAATGGATGGATGGATGGCCAAACAGTCGGATGGACAGATAGATGGATAAAAAGAATGATACGGTAACTGTGGCAAAATGTTAAAAGTTGGTGGATCTGGGTACCTGGATGGGAAATTTGTTGGAGTTCTCTATATGGGTTACATATTAGTTTTGCAACTATTCAGAAAGTATGAAAGTATTTCAAAATACAATTTTCTTTTAAGAAAGACACCAAGTTCAGAAGGAACAGAGGAGGGGCCCAAGAGTATTAGAGGATGCTTCCCAGAGTGGGTATGAGCTGACAGTAAAAAACAAGTATTAACCAAGTGCTCAGGTCCCAGGAACAACAAGACAAAGTCACTGCAGTGTATTGTGAACTGCAAATAGATCAGTATGGCAAACACCAAGGATACTTTTAGGTATATAACAGGGGCAGATCATCAAGATCCATGATTAATAAAAATTTTAAAAACCTAGCCTCATGTATCAAAAAAAAAAAAAGATACCAACTAGGCTTGCTGTTCATTTTTTAAATCAGAGGACACAACCTGGGAATCTTCTGACCCATTCTTCTCCAATGCTCAATATAATGCTCAATGCTTAACTATATGCACGAAGTCCAACTATGGACCGTAAACTCACACATCAAACCTCAAGTTTTATCAATCTGAATTATTATTCCCTAGATAAGAGTGTTCTCAAAACAAAACTTTATGCTTTCCTTAAAGGAGAAAGCCCCAAAACATGCAATTATTTTATGGACACAGAAGAACTATTAGGGGCACCTAGTAGTATAAAAGAGTATGTTAAGAAAAGTTTCTTTAACAGAAACATACAAATTCATCGTACCTCCAGAATAAATTTGTAAATGTTATAAAACATAAGTACCTCATTAGGAGGAGCGCAGAAATACTGAAGAGGAAAAAGTACTTTGGTGTGTATTTGGATATATGCAGCAATGCCTTAAAACATTCAAATAAAGAAATTAACTACTCTTTCAAAACAGTGTTACTTTTTGGTCAAATCTAGTTAGTTAGGTATCTATTACAGGAAAGCTTCCAATAGGTAGCTATGTTTAGAGGTGTGATTTGATTCATACCATAAGTAAAATGTTACTGTATTACTCACATAAAAAAACCTGAGGGGCAGGCCACGGTGGCTCAGCAGGTAAGAATGCTTGCCTGCCATGCCCGAGGACCCGGGTTCGATTCCCGGTGCCTGCCCATGTTAAAAAAAAAAAAAAATCTGAGGTTTTCTATAAACCTAAATAACAGGGCTCTACTGAAAACAAGATTGAACTTATTTTTAACAAATTTAAACTGAAATTAAATAAATAAAAAAATTACAACTGTCTAAGAATATAACATCAATGATCCTTTATACTGAAAAGGTTTAGACAAACTGAAGTACAGTTCCCTATATAAGAGTCAAATTAAAAGTTGTATGGCATTTTCTCGCCTGCCATGCTGGAGACCCAGGTTCGTTTCCTAGTGCCTGCCCATGGAAAAAAAGGAGAAGAAAAAAAAAAGTAAAAGTTATACGGCATTATCACAGAATATGGTTAAGACCAGGTCATTTCAACCCTGCTGGTGTTTTATTGCTGTTAACTCCTCACAATATCTTATTGTAACAATTATTTGAGAGCCTATCTTATATCATATATCAAGCTAGGGACTACAAATAAAACTACAACAGAAACACTAACAGCAACTTTAGAGTGGTATTAAAATGTATATCCATCTCCTCTCTCGCACTGTGAGAAACAATTTGGTATAGTAGAAAGAATACTGATCTAGGACATATCTGGGTTGCAATACATCTGATTTAATCCATTCACAAGTTCATTATTAATTTTCAAATGAGCAGAACCATGTTTTATACCATGCACACTTAATTTAACTCAGGAACTAAATTAGACTACACAAATATTTAAAATTAAAAAATAAGAATATGGCATTTCATTAGTACATTCATAAAGCAACTGAAGCTAACACCATTGGAGAGCATAATAAAACGTTCTAACCTTGAGAAAAAACTTTGGAAACTTTATTTTAAAGCTGGAGTGTTGAAATTGCAAAATCTCCTATATGAGGTTACAAGATTCTCCAAAAATTAAAAAAAGAAACTAAGCTGGATTTTCTTAAAAATTTTACCCCTCTATGTAATATTTTTATTTTTATAATAGAAATATTTTTAAATAAAAAATTCCCCCAAATATTATTTCTTTCAAAATAAGACCCTTCAAATGATAACTCTTTTTATAGACATATATTTATAAGCATTTAAGAACATATCTAAACTAAGAATTTCTATTTGCCTTTTAAAAACACATGCAGAAGTATTAAACGTAGAGAAAGTTGTGACGAGGTAGAAAGCAACCCACCAACTATTTTAACTCTTCAATCATTATGTTCCCAATATTTTTATATTTTATTTAAAACTCTTTAACACTTTTGGCAAACATATATTATTAATAATAGAATTCAAATAGCCAAGCAATGGAAGATGTTTTACATACATGTGGGAAGTTCTAACTTTTAAGAATTCTCTGCTTATTTGAAAACATTTTATTAAAGTGTGAAAGGGAGAAACTTTTACACTCAAAGGTTTCATGATATGATGATGATTAATGCTTTCAGTGACAGTACAACCAATCTTAACATATGCATTGTGAGTTAATACTGTCCATCTTAATTTTCTTTCACCTGATACTCAAAAGTAATTAATAATGTGTTTCCACTTTAGGGAAGATTTATATATGAAAAGGTAAGTTTATTAGAAAAATAAACAACTTTAAATTGTACAATATTTTCCACTTAAAGATTCTTTTAGATAAAACATATGCCATATATGGTTTAAACATGATCTGATTTACAAAATCTCATTTAGTGCTATTTAGTAAAACAAAATACAAAAACACAAATGGTGAAACGTTTAACTATTAGTAACTATGAAGAAATCCAATATAAAGGGGGTAAAACCCACCACCATTTGCTGCAGGTACCTAGTACTGCAATACTTACTGGGCAGTATAAGTTTATTTTGCCAAAATTTTTTTTACTAGACCAGGAAGTGGCAAACTTTCTTAATTAGATAGTAAATATTAAAATATTGCAGGCTCTATGGTCAGACTATTCTATTCAACCCTTCTTGCCCTTACAAAGAGAAAGCAATCACAGACAATAAGTAAATGAATGGATATGCCTATGGACAGCAGTTTGGCCACTAGTTGCTCAACTAGACCATGAATTTTGAATAAGAGATTGTTTCAGGTACCATATTATAAAAATGTTCTATTTGAGGAGTAGGAGGAATAGTTGCTCAACGAGACCATGGATTTTGAATTAGAGATTGGTGCCATATTATAAATATGTCCTATTTGGGAATCAGGAGAGGTAAGATAGAAGAGTAGACATCAATAAATGAATATTACAAATTTAAAATTTCACACTATTTCCCAAACATAATTTCATGTGTGTATGTATACATGCATATATTTATGTGTATATACAAATAAGTTATAAAGTCAGCTCATTTTAATTCCACATTCTTTCTGGTATGTTAATTATAGTAAGGGATAAAGGGTAGGTAAGCAGAGAAAAGATCATGAGCAACTATAATCAGTAGCCATGAAATCTGGATTTGATATCTAAATAGCATTTCTACACAATTATAAAACTAATTTATCTCCAGAAAATATTAGATGTTTTCAAATGTCATTTTAAATTTAATTGAATTGTTACAATTTTGAAGCTAAATGTAATTTGCTTTGTTTTATTAGAAAAAATACTCAGGCAAGGTCTACAATCATCGGTCAATTAAAGAATGACTTACAAGAACATGAAGCAATAAAATAAAAATACAGGTACAAACTATATATCTGAAACACTTCTATTTGGCAATTTCGTAACAAATCAAAATCAAAAAAGAACAAAAGAGATTGCAGATTACTTTGTAGATACAGAATAAAGCAATTGATGAAGTGCTTAAGCAAAAGAAAACAAAAAAATAAGAAAACACACTGCTTTTCTTTTCTTTTTAAAAATAAAATCACATTTGCTACAGATCATATGGATACCCTTATTAAACAACCATTCCAGAATGTCTTATAGTAGCAGTGCTTTTATTTGCACTTCATTTAATTTTATATGACTCATTTCACGTATATAGATAGCTCTCTAACCCACTGTACGAATAGTCTCTCATAATTTTTATTTATCTTTTAATTTTTTAAAGCAAATAAGAAATGATTTATGTATCATGGAACCTTTCCCATTTTGGAACCAAAGGCTTAATTCTATATTTTTGTCTATTCTTTCTTTAAAAAAATTTAGTGTAAAAATTGCTGGTTTTTATATTTACTGTAGTAAAGTGAAAACTCCTCAATCAGGAGTATTTTCTGCAGTTTGACTGCATAAAAATCACATACTTTACAATATGTCCTTCCAACAGTAAGGAAATAATTGACTTCACGGTCACTGTCAGAAATGAGTGCCATAATTCTATTATGGGTCCAGGTCCTCCCTCAAAGACTTTCTGGAAGGATGTTCAATGTGTTTTGTTCTCAAAGATATTAACAGTAGTACATAGTCCCTTAAGTCTGCAAAAGACATTTATTGTTAAAGAAGGTGCTTTATTAACAATTCCTCTGGCAGCACTAGTGAATTACAATATCCTTCAATATTATTTCTACCATAATATATACATTTTAACTTTCATGCCTCTAGAAAAACATCTACAGTACATTTCATAATATAAAAATATATTACAAATCTGCTGAATTATTTACAAGCAATGTTCTATTATCTCTATGCAACATTTCTTGATACAATACTAACAAGTTACACATATTTCCATTTTTGTAAGTTAAAAAAAATCCATATGGCTTCTTGCTAACCAAGCAAGAAAGTGATTTTATTTTCGTTTTCAAAAACCAACTTTGGTGCATAAAGGATTCAGTTTGAAGATACTCTTAAAAAGATACAATTTTTCTTACATTAAGAAAAAAACAACTCAAAAACCAAATGCTCTCCTCAGGAAAAAAAAACAATTAGAGTCTTATATTAGGTTAAAATGAAAATATGAGGATTATTCAAATCATTTGAAATAGAGGTTTTTCAAAAACCTTTTTAACAGATTAATTATATAGGTAAATATTAACATACTGTACTCCATGAGAAAACCCTAGTCCTGAAAAGGGAGCCAACAGACATACTGCAACACTCTTAACAGTAATTTTCAGCCCTAATTCGATAGACGAATTTTTAGTTGATGGCAAATGTCGTTCACTGTTTGCTTAAATACAAATTGAACATTTTTCTTAGAGTTCTGCAAAAGAACACAAATGGCAACCAATCACATCTATTTATCATAATTGAAAGGTAAATTATCTTTTGATAATTTTCATTGTCTAAAAATTTCCTAATGACGTCAAATCAACAGACACTGTCAAGACAAATATCCTTACAGTGCTTTTGGTATTTGTAAGGGCAAATGTTGTGGTTTTTTTGTTTGTTTGTTTCAAATATAAACTACTGTAATTACTAAAGGGGGAAAAAAAAGCAGCTTAAAGTAGCAAGCATGCAAAGCCTTTAAGAAGCTGTTCCACTAAGTTGCCAGAAGAGTGTTTGCTCAGTCTCCCACAGTACCATTCCATGAACATGTGGATATACAGTAATATATTAATATATTCCACAGAAGAGCCTACTTCATTCACAGAATGTTTACACTAAGCATAAATATAATTCTAAATACTGGATTTTAAAAAAAATAAGGAAGGGGTTTGACTCTAGTGTGCAACTTTTCCTAAACCCATTGTCAGTGACTAAGACTGCAGGTGTCCCCGCTTGTTTGCTTTTTTATGTATTTATTTATTTTTTACCTCTTCAACCTCTTCTGCGGCATTGTTCTAGAAAAAGAAAAAGAAGAATTTTCATTTTATTCAACTGAACCAAAAACACAATGAGTATTTCAAAAGACACATTTAAAAATTTTTATAAGATATAGGCAATGCAACAATCATTAAAATTTATCTCCAAAGTATTCTCATATTTAGGTACAAATTTAGGTATGTAAAATTCAATTTTACCTAAAAACGTTTTATGTAGTGTGCTAATGTGTTTCTAAGAAAGATTCTGATGTCTAAATATGCATTTTAACTAACTAGTACTTTAAAAATCATGTTTACATCTCAAATATGTTGTTTCAGTCTCATTTTGAAGTTAAATATATTTTTAGAAGACTTGTCATGTTTTCATTTTGAGGCATGCTTCAGCAAAAAATGATTTCTCCTAAAAACATCTGAGAATAATTATGTCTTTTCTCTTTTGCTTAACTGCAGAAGCTTACCCATTCAGATAGAGAAATGATCAAATAAAGATTCTATACTAGGGCAAACGTAGGTCTTCTATGACTCTAAACCATTTTAAGGCAGACAGCTATTTCCAGAATTGTAAAAGCATGAACATTTAGAATAAAAATTTTAAGGTTTTTTTTTTTTGGTAAAGGAAAATTAGACCTGCAGAAGCACCTAAATTTTCCTTAAGAACATCTTCATTCCAAAGGAATGAAATAAAAATTGGAGATCTCACACTTAAAGAATATGCTATGAGAGTGGGCCATGGTGGCTCAGCAGGCAGAGTTCTCACCTGCCATGATGGAGACCCGGGTTCAATTCCCGGTGCCTGCCCACGCAGGAAAAAAAAAAAAAAGAATACGCTATGAGATTCCAATGCAATTTGGACATCAATTTTGAGCGTGACTAATTTTTTTTTTAAGTCACTTTCACTGAAATATCTAAGATGCTTCCTACATGGCAGAGAAGCAGCAGATATAAGCCGGTTCTGCAAAAAAGGAAGACTTAGATAGTGGAAAGCAGAATGTGGAGCAGAAACACACTAAGATTAATCTTAATCTTATAATTAAGATCCAGCACCCTTTGCCTGAGAGAGATTTATAAGCAGTTCTAATGGCAGAACAACTTTCCTAAAGATATTATCACTCTTTCACAATGTAAATTGTGATTACTACCTCCAAAAGGGTGAAGAGAAACAAACAAGAAATTACATATCTGTAAATAAGGAATATTCAATTATTTTCCTATTTATAAAGAGAAAGATTAATTATAATTTTCCCATCTTTGACAGCAGAGTTTCCTCAATACTCTCCTTTAAGAGTTAATTTCTTAAATTGAGTAGAGTGAAATACTAGTGGTCAATGAGAGGAAGAGGTAATATGGGATGTATGAGTTTTTCTCGTTTCTTTTTATTTCTTTTTCTGGAGTGATACAAATGTTCTAAAAATGATCATGGTGATGAATACACACATATGTGATGATATTGTAGGCCATTCATTATACCCCATGTATGGACTGTATGTGTGTGAAGATTTATCGATAAGAGTACTTTTTTAAAAAGTTAATTTAAAATTGGAAATTTTATATTGTATTATATTACCACAATGATTTTTAAAATAGTAAAAAATAAAAAGTCAAACAAAGAAGAGTTAATTTTTTGACAACCTACCTCATTACACAAAGAACAAGTTATTATCATACATACCACTTTCACCAAAGGATGCTTTAAAAAAATTTTTTTAGCTACACATAATTCAAGAGTCTCAATGATTCTTCATGGCAAGGTCTAGTATGTTAGAATTTCCTTTTCAAAAGATGGCTCAAATTACAGGAATCCCACTATAATGAATACCAATCCAAAAAAGTTGTGTCATGAGTTGCCGAGTGTTTAAATGCTCCAATTTTGGCATAAGAAATAGTCTTTTTCTCATAGGTAGAAATATATTTTGGGATTATCAATTATTTTGTGTCTTCTTTACCTGTCCAATCTATTTCTAGACAAAATATTTATTAAACTAAACTTTATTTTAAAAATATATAAACAATGGCAGAATTCTCACCTGCCACACTGAAGACCTGGGTTCAATTCCCAGTGCTTGTCCATGCAAAAAAAAATTATATATATACATACACACACATACTGTTTATATATATACTATTTATATATATATATAAACAGTACAGTATAAGTTCATTAAGAATGGCTTTTAAAACCTAGCTTTAAACATTTCCACCACTTTTTAAATCACTCTAGTGTATGTCATTTGGACAGAAGCAGGATAGAGTTATGCCACATACTGATCTGTGCAACCGAGGGCAAGATATTTAACCTCTTGACCCAGTTTTCCAATCTGTAAAGCAGAGATAGTGACACCTACTTCACAGTGCTGCTGTATGAGGATGAAGTATATATATATATATATATATATATATATATATATATGTAAAGCACCTAGTAAAGTGACTCAGCACATAATCAGAAATGTTGGTCTCTTCTCCTTTCCCCCCCATACCTTCACAAGCACAGCACAACTAAAACAAAGGTCAGATCAGAAAATCATTAGAAAAATGAACACTCTGAGCTAACCTCTTAAAGAACAAACACAGCAAAACTTTAATTGCTAAAGTTTGGAGAAAATATAAATTTTCTAAAATTCAATTGCTTAGGATACTTAGGATACATGTGATACATTCCCAGATTCATGAAAGGCTGATATTATAAAAAGATTTACACATGTAAACAAAAGGCATTTAATTTCAAACTACTGTGTAAATCACAACCTAAGCTACTTGATATAAATCTGGAATTAAAGTGGCAGATACATATCTCCAAAATATTGTCTTTCAGTATTCTATGATTTACAACTTAGTTATATAATTTCTACAAAGTACCAAAAAGTAAAATAAGCTTAGTATTAAATTAATTACTTAAAAATTAAGTTCCAATTTTATATCCAAAATTTAGGGAGATTTAAGATTAAAATTCAAAAAACAAAGCATCAAGTCAAGAATTAAATTACCTGTAAATGTTTGGGTCCAAAAGCAAGGCAGTATCTTTGGGTAGTTTTGATAAATGAACTACTTTCGTTTTTAACTGATGTCGTTCACTTTCATTCACCCATACATCAGGCAGACTACAAATTAAAAAAAAAAGTCATTTCTTCAACTCCAAAATAAATGGCAAATGTATGTAACTAAAAAGAAATGACTCTATATTTAAGAATAAAGTTTTTGAAAAATATATTAAAATTTTCTTCTTAAAAAATGGGGTGGAAGGGATATCAAATGCTTCTAAAATAAAGAATAAGGCATAGAGCATTAATTTCCTATACTGCTGAAAGTATTTAAATTTTAACATCAATAAAATAACAATTTTACAGATTTACCCTTCACATGACTTCACAATTAACCAGGCTTTTCAACTAGGCTGATAAGGACATCTAGGTTTACAAGCTTCTCAGAAGCCAAGGAAGCTCAGCCATCTTACCTAGGTAGTGGGATACAAAGTTCCACCTAAGAAATGGCCGGGCTAAAGTTTTAGGCTGAATTTAGGAATTAATTAGCAATTTTGGGTAGCAAAACCATATCAAACTTAGAAAAAAATAAACCACATCGTATTGCTGGATTATTAGTCCACAAATAAAATTCATATTTGAGCTTGACTTGACAGAAACCTGACAGGAGGTTTCTTTATTAAGAAATAAATAGTTGTTCTATAATTATTTGTTACAATGTACTCTGAAATTTATTGCTTTTTCTGTATAGATGTTATATGTCACAATAAAAAATGTTAAAAAGTAGGGCGAGCCATGGTGGCTCAGTAGCAGTCTTCTTGCCTGCCATGCCGGAGACCTGGGTTCCTTTCCCAGTGCCTGCCCATGTGAAAAAATAATAATAATAATAAGTAGTAAAAATCCCATGAGACTACAAGAAGACTATATACTCAAAAGGGGATTTTTGGTCATGGCTGCATGACCAAAATTCTGAATTCAAAGGTATTTAATCTTACAGGGAAAACCAAGTAAAAGTATTTTGATATTTGGACTGACAACTCTTCAAAATACCAAGGGGATACATAGATATTTGAATGTGCTGGTAATTTTTTTAAAGAAACTACGCTCACAGCCATAATATAAAAAGAGCTCTCACAATCAGTAGGAAACAAACAATCATGGGGGGAGGGGAGACGAAGGATACAATCAATTTGCCTAAGAAATGAACCTTGTGATCAAAGAAATGCAAAATTTAAGAGAATAATAGCCAGTGATCTTGATAAACCAGGGAAATAAGCTCTCTAAAGTAACACAATAAATTGGTACAAACTTTCAGGAAGGCAATGCCTATCAAAAATGATAACATTTTACACAGTTTGTATTAACACAAAAATGTTCACAGCTCTTTTTTACACTAGGGAAAAATGGCTAATTTTAATATTCAGCAAAAAGAAGTAAAATTTTATATAGCCAATTCAAAATATTTTTGAGTACCATTTCCATAAAATCAGTCTAGATTGATTTAGGGGTCAGGGAGACATTGTGGAAGAAGTATTCCAAACTAATGGGAAGTTTGATTACCAGAAGACTTTTAAAAAATAATAATAAACAGACTACTTTACTTTAATGTGCTTGTGTGCACAGCAAATTTCCCAAATCTACTGAAGAACTCGTAATTCACACCATACCTACTGACATTACCTTAGAGCAAAATTCGGAAAACAATGCTGTAGAAAAATATTTAACGACAAGGACCAATCTTAACCACATATAGCTAATTTCTGAAAAAATATATAGAATGAGATCCCATTCATTTAAATTTATTTTCTTCTTGATGCTTATCTGTTTTGTCCAAAATTTCTATGATATACCTTCATTATCTTTTCTAACAAGAAAAAGGAAAAGAAAAAAACAAAGAGTATCTAAAAGTAAAGTCTACTAGGCCAGGGATACTCAAAAACAATACTAAAATTCAAAGAAAAACATAATGACTGCTGGACAACTCACCAATTGTTTCTTCTATATAATATCATTAATTATATGCTCAAAAATGTTTAGAAAATTTTTAAGCAAATGATTCGAACAAAGGCATGACTAAGGATGCCTGCATGCTATTTAAAAGTACTTAAAACTGCTAAAAACAATCACATCCCAAAGGTTGCTAAAATTGCCACCACACGTTTCTGCAACAATAAAAAATCTCAAGTTTTGGGGCTTCCACCTTGAACCAGGCATTCTAAGTGTTTTACAGATTATCTCTCTGTTTTACAGATTATCTCTCTAATTCTGACAACCTCAAAATTGTGCAGATTATTTTCAATAATTTTTACAATTAAGATTTTAATAAAAATAAGAAATTGGTATATTAATTACACACATAGTATTTCAAACACTTACATGTCTTCAGGCATCCAATGAAGCAAAAGTTTTATCTTTCCAGAGTCCTCTTTTCTCTTAGCTATTACCTAAATGATATGAAAAGGAAAAACAAATCATAAAAACAATCTGTAAAACTCATTTTAGTGCATCATTTAAAAAGTACTTTTGACCCTAATCAAGACGTGTTCGTATCTGGAATCACAAATTGACCACTACAACATACCAACGACCTCTGCTTTGTAGCAATTAAACCTTTGTCCTTCTGAAAAGACTGAAAGCTCCATGTGAGTAAAGACTTCCTATCTTTTGGACTTTTTGAACAATATCACCTAAAGCAGTATTTAGTGTAGAATTAATTAATTCAGAGTTTGGAGACTCTATCGTAAGAAAATAAACCTGAAATCAGGAAAAGCTTTATGCTCAAAGATGTTCACTTCGCAGTGAATAAATGAGTACTTCTGGCCCCCAAAAAAGAAAAACGAGTATCCAGTCACTAAGATCTATTATATGTTTTCTTTAATAACTACTATTATTTCTACCCAAGGTGCCAAAATTCTGGTTCAGACCTACAATCTTCTGGACCTCCCCAGTCTCCAAAGCCACTGTCTACTCAATACCTAGAGTGCTTGTTCCGAAACACAAATTCAATGATACCACTTTCCCCATGACTAAAACTCTTTTAACGTTCCCTTAAGCACTTAGGATAAGGCCACTCTTAGTATGATGTACAAACTCTTCATAGTCTGGACTCTCCAGCCTCACTGGCAATGTTTTTTGCTTCTAACTCTTCCAGTCATACATTAAGAATGGGTTCCCAAACTATGAGATGTAAAAAGAAGTTTTCTCATCCACTCTCCACTTTACCAGCTGAACCAACTCTTTTTATTAATTTTATTAATATTATTAATTATAATATTAATGCTTTACAGGGAGAATGGTTCCCATACATCAGCCAAACAGTGTAACCTAATGTAAACCATGGACTATAGTTAATAGTATAATTATAATAATATACTTTCATCAACTTAACTAGTGCAAGGAGTTAATATGAAATCTGTTTTCTGTAAACCTACAACTTCTCTAAAAATAGTAAGTTGAAAGCTTTTGAAAGACTTGACAAAGTGGAGTCATGAAAAAAAGATGAGCAATAGGATTATACTAAAAGATTAAACAGAAGAATCATAAAATATCTCAAAGATCCATGCATTTGGATAGCTCTGATAGGTTAAAAACATCTTCAAGTTTTGGCTCCACTTGAAATACATAAAAGTTGCAAACCATTAGACTATCTGTATTTTATAAGTGTGGTTTATTTAAGAAATATAACTGAGAATTGCCATTAGTACATCTATATTCCAATTCCTATATAAGACTTTGGCCCTATATATAAAACAAATGACAAATGAATATTCATTGTATGTTCAGCTAAAATGTTCAAGGTATATACACTTCATTTTTTTTATTCCTAACTTTTAACTTGGGCAATTAACAAAACAGCACAGGTATCAGGTCAAATAAAATTTACACCAAATTTTTACTCCAGTCTCCACAAAACTTCTGCCTACATTCATACACAAATACATGTTTTCTAGGAAACATGCATTATCATGCATTATCTACCCCCTCTTCCTTAACCTCTAGCCCCAATGAGGATTAAGTGCCCCTATCATGTGCCCTAATACGCAGATAGCATATTCTACAATAGCACACATTTCATTATATTATCATTTCTTCATAAGTATATTTTCTCCAAGAGAATGGGGAATATAGCAAATCCAGCATCTACCACAAGTACAGACCCAAAATATTTGCCATAAATTGGAAGATGTAAACAAATAATAATAGAATATTATTTTATAGTTATTCAAAACTAGGTTTACAAATGTTAAAAGGTAAAAATGCCATCTCAAATTAAAGGGTACAACATGATTATGACTATGCTAAACACCAAACAAAAACTTACATGCAATTAGGTATATACATACGTAAAAATTCATTGTGCTATACACGTAAAAGTTGTAATACGCCATGTAAATCAAACCTCAAAAAAATAAAAGAAAAAACCATAGTGTAAAAGTAAACAACAATCAAAAGCACAGTTTTGTTTGGCAATGGTGACACGGTATAAAACCTTTTCTTTATTCCTCATATAATCCTATCATTTTTTTTTTTTTTTAACATGGGCAGGCATCAGGAATCGAACCTGGGTTCTCTGGCATGGCAGGCGAGCATTCTTGCCTGCTGAGCCACCATGGCCCGCCCCCTATCATATTTTTAAAACAACCTTTTCTCAAAATCACCTTTATCAAATATTTTCACCAAAAGAAAAAGAGAGAAAAGGGTTTTAAGGAGCTTAGTGTACCCAACATTAAAGCCATATAATTGTTAATAATTAAGGAACTGAAAATGCTAATTGTTTGACATCTATAAAGCTTGTAATTGAGCTATACTGGCCAACCAATAATCTAAATAAACAGTAAGGAAAAACAGTGCCAGGAAGGAAAAAGTCTCTAATTTATCACTAAAGTAAACTAAACAGTTTACTGTTCGCATGGGGAAGTTTTATTTCTTTGTTTTATTTTTTTTAATTTGCATATGGGCAGGAGGCACCAGGGATCGAACTCCAGACCTCCAGCACGGGAGGTCGGAGCTCTGCCTGCTGAGCCATGGCAGCCACCCTCTTTGTTTTATTTTTAATGAAATAAATATTTTTTCAAAAAAATGAAATATTTTTAATGAAACATTAGCCTATTAATCATGAAATTCAATCTCAAGGAATCTAAGTTAAATGGTGGATCAATCTGAAATGTATATATATATTTTTTATACTTTTATATATATAAATATATATTATATATAAATATACATATATAAAAGTATAAGAAAACAAATATACTTGCCATTCATGACTAGATTCTGAAAGTTAAATTAATGCTTACATAAAATAAAAACAGATGAAAATGCCATAATTCACAATTTCCATTTAACAAAATTGGCACTTTAGTGTTTTAATAATCTAACATTCAAATTTTCCCAAATTTAAGTTCAAACTGCCCCCAAAATAATTTGTCATCCTGAAACCACACTGGAACTCAGTAACACTTATGCAATAACAAGCATTCTAAATAAAAATAAAATGGATACTTTCTATGCCCATAATTTAAAACCTATAGTTAAATAAATTCTTTAATGTAGACTTGGAAAAGAGATTAATTTAAAAAGCCCAAGGATTGAGCTGGAGATGTTAAAACTATATACCTCTATAATGAAATAAGATATTAAAAAAATGTCAAACAACCAAGCACAGCAAGTCAAATAACTGGTAACAAGGATACGCTGACCTCTTCTGGAGAAGGGGAAAGAAAATGTTTCAATTAAAATATAACACAAATTAGACAAACTGCACAGTTTAGTACCTTGCATAATTTTTTTTTGCAAAACTGTGTCACAGGAATCATCAATATCAGTATTTCCTATAAAATATAATTTAATAACAAGGAAGCAAATTTGCATTCATTACTGAACATTCTGGCTACTAACTTCTATTGAATACATATACCTCCATCTAAACCTTCCCACCCATGGAACTTGCTCATCTACTCGTTTTTAGCTTTTTCCTGTGTCAAAGACCTTTTCCCATCCTGAATGTCTCTTCCCTCTACCTCCTTATCCCAGCAAAAATCATTCTTCAGATTATACTTCACCTCTGACTTTTCCTCAATTTAGGTGCCTCTGGTTCCCCTCAATATTACTGACAGGTACCAAATCACTCTTACTCTGCAGGTTTTTAATTTATTACATTCACCATATCATAATCCTAAATCCTCTCAGATATTTTCCATAGCTAGAAAACTCATTTTTCATCTTCACAGATTCTTTGACCACAGATAATTTTTTTATTTTCTTTTCAATGTCCTATATAATTACCACTATTTTTAATTCCATCATTTTCCTTGACTTTTTTTGACCATCTTTATTCTAAGACTATGGATCTCATTACAAGGATCATCATCCCCACTATCCCTTTATATGCAAAGATCCTGCTCATTACTAGAAACTACTTCATGAGATCTAGTGACTTTTAAATCATAAATGGTGGTGAGCCCCAAATTTGAGTCTTTGGATATCTTTCTCTTTTATATATACACTTATTTCCTAGGTAATCTCACCTAGTCTCATACCTTTAAATACCACTCATATGCTGAAAACTCCAATATCTGAATCTACAGCCCACACCTCTTCTCTGAACTCCAAACTTACATCCACCTGCCTACATGGACGGAGACAATGGATGC
>PVIY010021075.1:28447-43108 GCA_004026745.1 Myrmecophaga tridactyla
TATATATATATATATATATATATATATATATATATATATATATATATATGTACACACACACACACACACACACTACACCTCAATGCAATTATCATTTAAAGAAAGAAAAAAACAAATCAGATCCTGGCTACTCAATCTTCTTCAACAGCTTCCTATGACACACAGAATAAAAACCAAAGTAACTAGCCTAACAAAGTTCTCCCCAACTACCTCTGAGGCAGCTCCTGTATTCACTGAATCATTTATTCCCTCCAGCCAAACTGACCCCCATACCCACCCTCAGGACAGTGTACTTGATCTTCCCCCGAAGGTGCTCATCCCCCTAATAACTCAATGGCTCATATTTCCATTTCCCAAAGTTCTTTTCAATTTATTAATTGTCCTTTATTAATTTATCTTGTTTATTGTGTCCACTCCACTAGCATGTAGGGATTTTTTTAGTCTGTTTTGTTTACTTGTATATTATCAGTTCCTAACACACAGCTAGATGTTCAATGTTTAAGTGAATGAACAAATTAGCCTTGTCTAATACTACAATCCAGACCTGCTGACAACATCTAGCTTACCTTTTTAAAAAAAAAACTTACCTTTTTTAAAAAAACAGTAACATAGCTATCACATCATAAATCTGTGTTATATTTCAGAGGAAAATTTCAATCATCCCTGCCCAAGCAAACCTAAGTCTTGTTGAATCCCAGCAAAACTGCCAAGACAGCCATTTTAAACCCTTTCTTGATTTCCAATTCCATAAATTTTTTTCCCTTCCAACCTTCTATTTCTCATTTAGATAACTACATTTAGTATATTCTTCAAAAAGAGCATAAGTACAGTGGTACTTTTCTTCAACCCAAACTCATACCTCTTAAGTTTTCAAATCTCAGAAAATCTCTATAGTTAATTTTTCCATCTCTTACCTGCTTTACTTCCATATATTTAATTATTCACCCTCTCCCTTAGATTCTTACTTCTGCTTAATTTTCAACATCTACACTCCACCCTGAATTTACTGATACATAACTATTGTTCTCCTGTACCTCCCTTTTAATGCAATACTGTTGCAGTCTCAAAACAAGAGCTCTGACCCTAGAATCCATGAATAGTACAGAAACCCTAATGAAATGGTAATATTTAATTACCACTACTGTCACTTGAGAAAAGGCACATAACCTCTGAATCCCCTAGCTTCTCATCTGAAAAATTTGAGTCAGGAAATACTAGTGGCTGCATTGTGACAAAAAAGCTTTCAATTTCATTTTATGTTGGTATATTTAATAATTTCCCTTACATTATGTCAAGCATGCCTCCATTTAAATTTATTTCATAAACAAAATTCACTACTGGTTATTTTCTTGGCTTGTGAAATCTGAACGGGTCTTACAAAATTATATTTCCTAGATTTCAACCAACCTAGAGTGAGGTGTTTTTTTTTGACTTTTAAAAAGGGTAATTTAATAAGTTGCTAGTTTATAATTCTAAGGCCAAGAAAATGTCCCAATTACACCAAGTCTATAGAAATGTCCAATCAAAGGCATCCAGAGAAAGATACCTTGATTCAAGAAGGCTGATGAAATTCAGGGTTTCACCTAGAGTGAGTTTTTAACACATAAAAATGAGATATTACAATATCTCCTTTTTCAGTCTTCCTTAATAAATAGCTATGAAATTACACATTCAAATACTATGGTAGTAATCCACAAAACACAACTTTAGAACATTTACCTTATCTTTAAAACAAGAAACCTACCAAGGAGACCCAGCAGCAGACTTATAATTATAGTGGTGTGGGAAGTAGCTTTTTGCATTAAAAAAGAGGGAAGAAAGAAAGGCAAAAAATATAATGGGGGTGTTTCGTTTACAGGGAGCTAAATAAAGAAGGTGAGCCTGATAGGTGAGAAATCAAAAAGAAGGGAGAAAACAATGGAGGTAAGCAAGCACATTAAAATGACTAGGCCCTACTTAAAATTAGGCCTAAGAGTCACCCCTCAAGAGAACCTCTTTTGTAGCTTAGATGTGGCCTCTCTCTCTAGCCAACACAACAAGCAAACTCACCACCCTCCCCTGTCTATGTGGGACATGACTCCCAGGGGTGTGGACTTTCCTAACAATGTGGGACAGAAATCCTAGAATGAGCTGGGACTCAGCATCAGGGGATTGAGAAAAACCTTTGAATGAGCTGAGACTCAGCATCAAGAAAACCTTCTCGACCAAAAGGGGGAAGAGTGAAATGAGACAAAATAAAGTGTCAATGGCTGAGAAATTCCAGAGTCGAGAGGTTATCCTGGAGGTTATTCTTTCGCATTAAATAGATACCACCTTTTTAGTTAAAGCATAACACAGAGGCTGGAGGGAACTGCCTGAAAATGCAGAGATGTGTTCCAGTAGCCATGTTTCTTGAAGATGATTGTATAATGATATAGCTTTCACAATGTGACTGTGTGATTGTGAAAACCTTGTGTCTGATGCTCCTTTTATCAACCTTGTCAACAGACAAGTAGAACATATGGAATAAAAATAAATAATAGGGGGAACAAATGTTAAAATAAATTTAGTTTGAAATGCTAGTGAGTAATGAAAGAGAGGGGTAAGGGGTATGGTATATATGAATTTTTTTCTATTTTCTTTTTATTTCTTTTTCTGAATAGATGCAAATGTTCTAAGAAATGATCATGACGATAAATATGCAACTATGTGATGATGTGAATTACTGATTATATATGTAGAATAAAATGATCAAAAGTTATGTTTGCATTTGGTATTTTTTGGTATTTAAAAAAAACTTTTAAATTAAAAAAATGAATAGGCAGAAGTAATAAAAAAGCTAAACAACTGGGAGGCAAGTATATGGAGAAGAAAAGTTAAAATGCAAGAAATCTGCATGACTGTATGAAATGGAATAAAAGAGATTCAAACAAGGTAGTCATAACAACTATATAACATATAAATATAACATTGACCTTATAATTACATTCTCGTGCATTTTGATTGAAATATAAAAATTAAATTAATCCAAATTTAATATTATTTTACATTTCAACAGCCAAAATTAAACAGTCACTTTTCTAGGGATTTGAACTGCCAAGTTTGGTTGATAACCTCTACTAACTTACCCATGCCAAACAATACCAATTCAAAGACGACTAGAGATAAACAAAATGGCAAAGGGGCATGGAAAGAAAGAACAACTCTCTATTAACCCCTACCTAAGCAAAAAAAACACAACAGAACAACTGCATTTAGTGCTCTTCAAATTTCATACTTTTCCTCTACGCTGAATAACAACATTAACACTCAACAAATAAACCGAATGCCTACTATATGTTCCAGGACAATTCTTAGGAACAACTTATAATGCATCAGTGGAACAAAACAAAAAAATTCCCTCCCTCACAAGGATTTAATTTTATGGCCAACATCATTTTCTATTAAAATGCATAAACTTTGGATGTGTAAGTTAGGGGCACAGGAAAATAGTTACATGGAGCACAAAGGAATGTGAATGAAATTTTTTAAAGCTAAAAGGAGCCTCATGTACTAATTTTACAAATAAGGGTATCAGAGGTGAGCTAAGACACCCAGTTTACTTAAGGTTAGAGCCTGGTCATCTAAGATCCATTTCCACTATATGGCGTGTCACTCTGCTATTCCTAAATAGTACAAACTAAAGGCTAAAATAGTCAATTAATTATAAACATGTATAATTGTGGACATATTTGCTTAATAAGTAACATTAAAAGTAATTTTTAAAATATTGGTAACTAATGAAGCAAACTGTTTCACTTTTGTTTTTTGTTTTAAAATATATTTTCCTAGATCAAGCAATTTAGAAATATGATTGTAAAAGTCAAAAAACACTTTTTTTGCAAATTTATGTGCATAATTTTTTAAAAACACAGAATACTTACAGTACTATGAAAAACAACACTGTGTCCCTTCCCTAAACTTTCTATATGAGCTGAGAGGTTAAAGCATATGGCCCGATGTCTTATCGCATCCAGTGTTTGTGCATCGAAGAAATCATGCGGTCGTGCTAAAAGTCAACACAAAAGAACACAAAAGAGGTGAAGAATAGTTAGAAAATATAGCAGTCTCCAAACAGTGAAATAGTCATTTATCACAAATAATAAAGACTGAAACACCAATTAACAAATACCTTTTATATTTCCTAGATTTCAGTCTAACCTAGAGTGAGATTTTAACACATAAAAATATTACAATATTTCCTTTTCAATCTTCCTTAATAAATAGCTATGAAAATATACCATTCAAATCCTATGGTAGTAATTCACAAAACATACCTTTAGAACATCTATCTTATCTTTAAAACAAAAAAACCTACCAAGGAGACCCAGCAGCAGACTATTATAATAGTAGTCTGAGCAGTAACTTTTTGCATTAAAAAAGATTTTTTCTCTGTGTTCATAAAAACTGAATCTAGGGCAGCTGCCGTGGCTCAGCAGGCAGAGCTCCGACCTGCCGTGCTGGAGGTCTGGAGTTCGATCCCTGGTGCCTCCTGCCCATATGCAAATTAAAAAAAAAAAAAAAACTGAATCTAATTGAAAAGATAAGTATGTACAAAAGCAGAATCCCAACAAATGTTTAGCTAATTCTGTCCACTGGTTTGTGAGGTTCTAATCTCAGAACTCATCATTTCATCCAACTACATTTACATATAATTATATCTTTAACTCCTGAATACTCATGCTGCATTTCAACAATCTGATGAACATCTACATGTATCACACTGGGATATCAAATTCACCATGCCAAACATATGATATACATTTCATATTATATTTTACATGTAATAATTTTTTTTTTTTACTAAGTGGCAATATTATTTGGGGGGGGTTCCTAGATTATGAATAACACTTCTAACAACAATCTAAGAAAATTATTAATACATTTCTAAATGCCAATGAACCCACCAAAATTCTTTCTAACTCCCACCAGTTACCAATTGTGTAACTTTGGGTGAACTGCTCAACCTACCTTAGAATGTTTTTCTTATAGAGATCTCATACCAGTTATAGATTGTTGTGATTAGATAAACAATGCATATGAAAAATGCCTTGTAAATCATAAAGCAGTTTATATTAAAAGAGCTTATGCAACTTTTCTAATTAACCGCTTTAAAAACCTAAAGTGCCAGGGGTGCAAGGGTAGTTTAGTGTTAGAATTCTCACCTCCCATGCAGGAGACCCAGGTACAATTCCCAAACCATGTACCTTCCAAACAGGCAAACAAATGAAAAACCAAACAAACAAAAAATTCAACAAATGGTGCTGCAAGAAGAAGAAACTCACATGGAAAAAGAATGAAATGTGACCCCCCCCATCCCATACAGCATATAAAAATAAAAAATAAAAAATAAAAACCTAAAGTATGTAATCTTTAAGGGGCAATCAAATAAAATTTCACATTAAATACTTTTAAATTCTTTTTCACATCCCAATTTCATCCCACTAAATATGATAAATTGTTCCGTTCTTAGTCCCAATGAGAAAGTTGCTCAAAAATAAAAGAAAATGAATTATTTTTGAATTGTGGAGCTTACTGATAATATGTAATTTTTCAAGACCATTTATAACTTTAAAAATACTGTTGACAATTTTAAAATGTCTTGATTTCATGGTATAGCATATTCTGAATTACATGCATCTTAATATAACAAACTATGGACATCCACGGGGTTCTCAAAACACACAAATTAATCACCGTTTCTGTGGGAGACCCATTTCACTAGCTGGCACACTCACGAAAATATATCTAAAACACCCTCTTTTCTCACAATATTTTTCCTTAAAACATTATCTAGTAACAAACAACTAGAACCTACAATTTCTGATCTCATTGCCAAGTGGGAAAGAAAAATACTGACATTTGACATTTTGGGAGCTTGAGGGAAAGGGATGATTTTACTTAATGGTGAGAAATCAAACCCTCTAATTCACTCCCTGAGCAGTTCTGCAGTGAACTTCCTGCCAATGACCACTTTATTCAATCATTCACTCATTCACATCCTCTTCAATCAGGATATAATGAATTAGCAAGCTGACACCAAGACTGGGTACAGTGCTCGGCTCCAGGTTTGAACATTAATCCCTGCCCCCAACATTTACAAGCGGTATCATCTAATTATTCTCCATCCTAAATATCAAGGACACATCTCATGATCTGCATATAACCATTGTACATATGTACATACTTACAGAGATTTATAAATACCGAAATGTAGCCTATAGTCAATTCTTTTTGCTGTCAAACAAATTCAATTTGGAGCAGACAGTAAATATAATGCTATATTTTACAATTTCAGTTTAGGAAAAAATCAAAGCAGTCTCCCAAATCCAATTCTACATGGTGTACAACATTTACAACCTCTGACAGATAAAAGATGTCTGAATTCTCACACTAACAGACAGGTGTCCTTACCAGTTTACTACTTTAATAGAAATACACAGAGTTGAATGGCAAAAAGTGGATTTGCATGAAAGGCCAATATATTAACAAAAACCATCAAATACATGGAGATCTTCTTAAGTGAAACACTTACGTAATGAACGTCGTCTTTTGTTCTTTAATTTCCTCCTTTTGTTCATGCCAGCTTTAGAAGGAGATTCTTCTTTGGCCTTTGGCTGGCTAGAAACCTTTGAAGAGTTCTGCTGACTGAAGTGTGTGGGTACGTGGCGAGCCAGCCCTCCCTGAGAAGCAAAGCTGGCATTGCAGCCACCAACAACACACTATGTGAAAATAAAAGAAAAAATTATTTCAGAGATGCTATGAAAGGAATGAGTGGAATAGGAACAAATGAATACTTCATATTTTCAGAAGTAAATCAGTACTGCAAGAGAACTAATTCCAGATCCACAGATCCTAAAATTAATAAATGAGAAAAAGTGACAAGCTAAAATTTCAACAAAAAACACCCCCTGGAGTTTTTCTATATCTACATTGATAGAGATGACAAAGCATCTAGACATGAAAAGAGTAAGAGTAGACAAATTTAGGACTGTTATTCTTGAGTAGGATGATTTTGCCCCACTCCCACCCCAGTTGTGACAACCAACTTTTTGGCTGTCACAACTGGACAGGTAACTACTGGCATCTAACAGGCAGACATAGAGATATTGCAAAACATTCCATGATGCACAGGACAACTCTATCTCCTCCACGACAAAGAATTATCTAGCCTAAAATGTCAGTAGTGGCAAGGTTAAGAAATCTTAATCTAGGATGATATCCTAGAAAGTGAAGATAATTTCTACACCTTTACCTTATGCCACAACAGTGAAGCAAGACAAAAGGGGCATGTAAACTGATGAAATGCCTTTCCTCTTGAAATGCAGGAAGATTCTGGAGCAGAATGTGTTTTAAATTCACATATACAGATCAAATCCCACATCTTACGATCAAGACACAACACGATATAACCTGCAGCATGCAAACTCATTATGGCCAAACTAATCCAAGATCTTTCTAATTCCTTTTTTCCCATCCCAATGCCTGCACCTCTATTCTCAATCACCTGATTTTTTTAATCTATGTAAACTTTCCATCTTTCTCCAATCACCTAGGCTCTAAAATATTCACCAATACTCCTCTCCCTAATCCCAGACATGTCTTCAATTACCAAAGTACAGATACATATCATTTCAAAGCAGAAAAAGACTATAAAAGAATAATCTAACTCTCTCTTTTATAAGTAAATTTAAATTGCCCAAGATAAAACTAGGAAGGCTACAGCAAAGCTGTAAATAGACCTCAGATTGCCTAATTCCCAAAGTTTCTGCTCTTTCCACTATATTCAAGGCAAAAATAGCAGACAACTTTCCAGAAAACACTGATTTTTTTTTAATTAATCACTTTTCTAAGGCAAGAATAACTTGTTTCTGCTTCAAAGAATTATACATCCTGCCAGTTACTTGGATTCCTGGATTTTTAAATTTTTATTATTATTATTATTTGGGGGGGAGGTGTACATGGTCTGGAAATCGAACCTGGGTCTCTCGCATGGAAAGCGAGCATTCTACCACTGAACCACCTGTGCACACTGATTTTTAAATTATTTTTATCTTCGGATATGTAAGGTTACTTCAGAACTTTCAGCAGCCTCCCTACTATTCTACACTACTATAACAGTAAGAGAAAAGTATAAAAATATTAACTTTTAAAGGACTTTTATTTAAATTTATTAAAATATTGAATTTAGACTCTTAGAATTTCTCAAGGCTAGTGTTATTCCACCCTCAATAAGTTTCATTAAATACTGCCTTTTTGTCCTCTGTATTCCAGAAATCAAAAGGTTAAATATCCAAGTCACTTAGTGGGCCTGCTATTCCAACAGTTAATGCAGAACATTCAGATATCACTAGAACTAGAATACAAAAATTGCTACAGAAGATATGTGTGATTTCCAGTTATATCTTGGGAAATAACTTTGCTGGGTCTTACAACTGAATTTTACTAATTAAAAAATACACAGTTTTCCAAAATGATCCCCATACAGCAAAATCCGCAGCCATATTAATAATACATTTTCTATTAGCAGCTTGTTATCCAATTTACTTAGTTTCTGACTTGACAACCAAGCTCCTAAGCATGCAAATTAACCATATTTAACATTAAATATATCACATTATACCCAGACTGTTCACCTTGTATTACAGTGTATCTAGATAATACCACACACAAAAAAATCTACATGCCCCCAGGCTCTTTCTTTCAATTCATACGATTTTAAACTTCTAAAAACACAACTCTCTATTTGTTTAAAAAAATAAAAAACAACTTTTCTTCACAAAGTCTCACTATCTGCCAAGTGGAAAGAAGCTAATCCTCCCTTGAGGATATCCTCACACTTTCACTACCTACCTAGATCCTTATCCAAACTCACCATTCCTTTCTATGCATTTTGAAGGCAGAAAAGGAATATCTAAGTTCCCAGAACTTGCATATAATAGATATTTCAAAATATATTAACAGTACTGAATATCCACATGCTAACAGATTTTGTAAAAACGATGCTTGGTGAAACATTTCACAGCAAGTTTCTTACAGTGCTATTAATAAGTACTCTATATTGACATGCAAGGGACATGTGGGGAACTTGACTGGCACTCATAAAATACTGCCCACTCTAGGATACACACTAAATTAAGAGAAAGAGGAATGCTTTGAGATTTCAAGTTCATCGAGTTACCTATTCTTCATCTAGTACTATACAAGACACTGGATGCATAAGGATGAATAAGATATAGTTCCTGCCTTGAAATAACTTACATGTGGTCAACGAGACATACATATAACACAACAATTTCAAAGAAATATAATAAGGAATAAGGCACAGGGTTCTATGGGGTCCCAGAGAAGAGAAAATCAGCTTAATACAGTGCTTTAAAATTAGTACTTTGATTCTTATAACAAACTTGTCAGTAGAGTGGACCTTAGATAACCTGCATCAAGAATGTTCAGCTGCAGATTCCTGAGCCTGATCTCATACCTATTATGTCAAAATCTCTGGAGTTACTGCCAAGGATCTGTGTGTTTGTTCTAGGTGATTCTCCCACAAACTGGAAGTCTGAAAACTATGAAAGACTGTTACTAGATTTAACTAAATCACTGTCACTCTTATTTTTAAAGATGCAGTAAGGCAAGCAACATCACTATAATCACTATATTACAAATGAAGAAAGACATTAAGAAGAATTTATTAATCCAGGTTGAAACAACTAGTAAAAGGCAGCAATTGAATTCAAGCTACTAATCCGCTTCTATAATCCATGTTTCTCCCTTCATAGCGTAATAGTAATATACAGAGCCACAGTTCCAAGGCCCCATCAAAAAATCAGTGTCTGCTTGCTAACTCACTAGAACTCTCTTAATTTAACCAACATTTATCCAATGTTAACTATCAGTCGGTAATACTCTGGCTGCCTGAAATACAAAAGTAACTAAAACTCAGACCTTGAACGTGGAATGCTTAGCAGCTAGCAGTTACTGAATTCTCTGAATGTAAGAACTTAGACATATATCTTGAGCACCAAGAAAGAATAATGCATTTTAAAGTTACCATCTTCTGTAGATTACCATGTTGCCGTAGATCTATACCTTACAGCACCAATCCAATAGTCAAATGCTGCTACTAAGCACTTTAAATAGTTTCTGCAACTGAAGAACTGAAGTTTTTATTTCATTTCAATTTACTTAAATTTTAACCTGAAAACATATTCAATTCAGCTGCTGAAAAACTTTTCAGTAGGTTTCAAACAACTTGGGTATGTGACTCCACTTTTTCAAGTGCAAATTTTATGAAATCTAAATATAGATCAGTGTTTAGCATCTGAATTGAGAGTTCTGTAAATGTAATCACCCTAATGGGTTAGTCTTACACTGTCCAATACAGTAGCCACTAAAAACAGGTGACTACTGAGAACATGAATCGTGGCCAGTTCCAACTAAGTGCTCTAAGAATAAAATACACTCTGAATTTTGAAGACTCAGTAAAATAGCTCATTAATAATTTTGTATACTGATAGCATGTTGAAATTATAACATATTGGGGGTTAAATATATTATTAAAATTATTTTCACCTGTCTCTTAATTCTTTCAACATGGTCATTAGAAATTTAAAATGCTATCATTGGCTCACATATATCTTTATTAGACAGTGCTGTCAGAAAAAGCCATACAATACCTATTTTTCTCACTTTTCAATTTTAGAAGAGGTCATCCTGTATTTCCTAATAAGGTAACCTAAAATTATACCTGAAATAGCATGCATTCTGGGAATACAATATAAAACGGTCTTTCCCCCTCATGTTCCTAGTTCAATTGGTTCATTTGAACAAATCTGTTGAAAGAATTCCACATTTCCAATTTTAAAACAGCTACTTAACCAAAATTAAAGCAGAAATGACAATAACAATTTAGATCCAAGACCTCAAGTTTAAATTCAAAGGGATTTTGTGATGTACTCCACCCAGGATTGTTGCTAATGACAGGGTTCCAGTAGACTAGCGGATTCATTTCCTTCCAGAATCATTCCAGTCTATGAATAGGCTCTGGGAGCATTAAGAATTGAGATAATAAATTACCCAGAGTTTATTTTGTTCAGCAATGATTAAGTGCTCTGGAAATAAATCAATAATGAGAATTCTAATAAAGGACTGATTTATCTTTGATTCTGATCATTCAATAAAGAATCAAAAACAAATCTCAGAGCGGGCCACAATGGCTCAGCAGGCAAAATATTCTCCTGCTGCGCCGGGAGACCCGGGTTTGATTAGGAAAGAAAACAAAACAAAACACAAATCTCAAAAGAAAACACAGCTTTAAAAGAAAAGTGTTTTTATTAAAAAGAAGCATAATGGAGTCACACACATTTCACTTACAAACTCTCCTGCCCTAAAAGGAAATAATTATAGGAGTCATCTAATCAATATTCTACTCATTAAGCGTAACATCCCAGAGAGTGTGAAAAAGAGAAAAATCTGCTATTGCTTCAAATGGCCTCAAGCCACTAAATATGAGCATTTCATGGTGCCAACTGTGATTTTAGTGTGTATTCATTTTATAATTTTCATCCACACATATGACCCTGAACTCTATCTACTATATTTAGTGTTCTGATGAAAAAGCATGTTTTTGACCAATAGGGGAAAACACTTTTTTGGAAACTGAATATTTCAAATGTTCTATTCCCCAAATCTACTAAGACATGTTATAATATGCTGACTGTCTTTCATACCCAAACCGCCTCCAAAACTGGCCCTAAAGTTCTTCATCAAAGGCATAATAGTCACTAGAAACCTAACGAAGTAGATAATTTAACAAAATTTATCTAAAACCCTCACAAAAGAACATAATATGAGCTCTTCCATTGTCTCATAAGATTTATCCACCCCTGGAATCAGACCAACAGTGTAGAGAGTAGGGACAAGAAAAGATAGAAAGTATGAAATCACCCTCAACCAAGACCTTGTCAAGTCACCACCATGATTACTAATGCTAACATCACAGACTACCTTACCTCATGCGCTCATTCTTATTTTTTTTTTGCATGGGCAGGCACCAGGAATTGAACCCCGGTCTCAGGCATGGCAGGCGAGAACTCTGCCACTGAGCCACCGTGGCCCACCCTCATGCACTCATTCATAAAGTGTAAACAACTAACGTTGTGGCCAGGTATTTCTTCAAATAAAGCAATACGAAGACTGTCTAAAATTCATATATACACTCTAATGTATCTGTCCTTAAAACCAAAATATGATGTTTCTGCATCATTTCTTTGCTCACACTATGAAAACATGAGGAAATGGGGTACATCCCTAAAACTTCTGCTATATTTACTCAAGTTTGAATATTTTTCCACTAATACAATAATATAATGATAAACAGGTCTTAAAAAAAAACATGGAGAACAACTAACATAAACATTATAAAAGGTAGGACAAGAAAAAAATAGAAGTAGAATATTAAAAAAAAGGAAGACTTCATAAGAAACCAATAGCTGACTATATGTGGTTAAATGAAAAAAGGTATTAAATAAAAATTAACTTCACCTAAGCTATGAATTTCGTAAACTTACTATAAGAAATCAACCATCATTATTATTTCTTGTCATTATTTAAGTGAAATAACTCATTCCATCACTTAAGCAAATGTTCTGCAACCACTTTATTTTGGAGGATATTAAAGAACTCAGTTAACATTTTTTTTACTTTCCTCCCATTGGCCATGTGTTCACACCTACTCTAAAATATTTCTAAATAGACTAAAATAATTATAAATGGCCCCTATGTTGTAAAACTGTGTAAGGCTAATCATACTGAGAGAATTTGGCTTAATTCAACCTCACTAGTATCCTCAATAATTAGCCTACATGACTTAGATCTAAATGGCAAAAAAAATAATACCTTCACCCCAGGTTGCTGGCATGAAGTATAAACCCCTAATTCACTCCACTGAACCTCATTTAGAAAAAAATACTTACACTGCACCTTTTAAAAAATAATGCAAAATACTGTATGGTCTCACTGATATGAACTAAAATTAACGAATGAACTTGAAGATTTCAGTTAAGAACAGAAGTTATTAGGAGATAGAAATAGGGTAGATATTGGGTAATTGGAGCTGAAGGGATACAGATTGTGCCACGGGACTGACTGTAAAAATTCAGAAATGTATAGCACAATACCACCTAATTGTGGCACAATAATGTCAGAACACTGAATGAAGTTGAATATGAAGATGATAGAGGGAGGAGGCCTGGGGGCACAAATGAAATCAGAAGGAAAGATATAAGATAAAGACTGAGATGGTATAATCTAGGAATGCCTAGAGTATATAACGATAGTGACTAAATGTATAAATTTTAAAACGTTTTCGCATGAGGAAGAACAAAGTAATGTCAATACTGCAGGGTGTTGAAAATAGATGGTAATTAATACTTTAGAACTTCAACTTATGTGTGAGACTAAAGCAAAAAATGTTTATTTGGTACAAAATTTGTATTTTGACTAGTGCATTTCCTAATATAACTTCTGTAGACAACATAATTGAACACCATAAGTACATGGAATCTTGAGTAGGGTATGAGATTTTGTAGGTTTGTCCAGAATGATGCCCCAATAAATCCCACAGTGATTTGAACAGTGAATAAAAAAGTATTTGCAAAACCCCCTTGGGGGAATGGCGAAAAGGGGGGAAAACCCAACTTCCCCAAGTGGAGAATTCTTGATATTCTCCCAAGCAGTGGGAACAACCAAACCAATAGGGGGGTTATTCATATGAAACCCTCAATCTGGGGGTTTATTCATATGAAACTTAACCTTGCAAAGGATAGGCTAAGCGTACTTAAAATTAGGCCTAAGAGTCAACCTCAGAGAACCTCTTTTGTTGCTCAGATGAGGCCTCTCTCTCTCAGCCAACATAACAAGCAAACTCATTGCCCTCCCACTCTCTACATGAGACATGCCCTCCCACTCCCTACATGTGGACCTTCCTGGCAACGTGGGACAGAAATCCTAGAATGAGCTGGGACTCAGCATCAAGGGACTGAG
The DNA here is from genome assembly GCA_004026745.1 of Myrmecophaga tridactyla. Taxonomy (NCBI): domain Eukaryota; kingdom Metazoa; phylum Chordata; class Mammalia; order Pilosa; family Myrmecophagidae; genus Myrmecophaga; species Myrmecophaga tridactyla. The sequence continues at coordinate 42,509 of PVIY010021075.1, forward strand.
AAAACTTTCTCGACCAAAAGAGGGAAGAGCAAAATGAGACAAAATAAAGTGTCAATGGCTGAGAGATTCTAAACAGAGTTGAGAGATTATCCAGGAGGTTATTCTTACTCATTACACAGCTACAACCTTTTTAGCTAAGGTGTAATGGAGAGGCTGGAGGGAACTGCCTGATAATGGAGAGCTGTGTTTCAGTAGCCATGTTTCTTGAAGATGATTGTATAAGGATATAGCTTTCACAATGTGACTGTGTGATTGTGAAAACCTTGTATCTGACGCTTCTTTTATCTACCTTATGGACAGATGAGTAAAACATACGGATTAAAAATACATAAATAATAGGAGGAACAAATGTTAAAATAAATTTAGTAGATTGAAACGCTAGTGATCAATGAAAGGGAGGGGTAAAGGGTATGTATGAATATTTTTCTGTTTTCTTTCTATTTCTTTTTCTGAATTGATGCAAATGTTCTAAGAAATGATCATGATGATGAATATAAACTATGTGATGATACTGTGAGTTATTAATTATATAAAGAATGGAATGATCATATGGTAAGAATGTTTGTGTTTGTATATTGTTATGTTGAATTAAAAAAAAAA
>PVIY010021076.1:0-43006 GCA_004026745.1 Myrmecophaga tridactyla
GGGCCACAGTGGCTCAGCAGGCAGAGTTCCTGCCTGCCATGCTGGAGACCCGGGTTCGATTTCCGGTGCCTGCCCATGCAAAACAAAAAACAAACAAACAAAAAAAACTTAACCATCAGCTCCTCATTCTCTACCACATTTTATCTCCTAGTAGCCTATAGTCTATTTTCTAACTCTTATGAGTTTGCTTATTAGAATTAGTTCATATTAGTGAGACCATTTGTTTTTTTGTGTCTGGCTGATTTCACTCAATATAATATCCTCAAGATTCATCCGTGTTGTTGTGTGCTTCAGGACTTTGTTCCTTCTTACAGCTGAATAATATTCCATCCTGCGTATATACCACATTTTGTTTATCCATTCAGTGTTTGGTGGGCAAGTGGGTTGCTTCTATCTCTTGGCAGTTGTGAATAATGCCACTATAAACACGGGTGTGCAAATGTCTGCGTACCTGCTTTCTATTCTTCTGGGTATATACATAGTAGCAGGATTGCCAGATCATGTGGCAGTTCTATACCTAGCTTCCTGCAGAACTGCCAAACTGCCTTCCAGAGCTGCTGTACCATTTCACATTCCCACCAGTAGTGAATGAGTGTTCCTACTTCTCCACATCCTCCACAACCACTTGTAGTTTTCTCTTTTTTTTAATCATGGCTTTTCTAGTGGGTATGAAATACTATCTCGCGGTGGTTTTGGTTTGCATTTCCTTAATAGCTAGCGATGTTGAGCATCTTTTTCTGTGCTTTTTAGCCATTTGCATTTCCTCTTTGGAAAAATATCTACTCAAGTCTTTTGTCTATTTTTAATTGGGTTGTTTCTCTTCTTATTGCTGGGTATAGCCTTTCTTTATATATTCTGGGTACTAAACCCTTATCAGATATGTGGTTTCCATATCCTGGAGTGTGTCCTATATCTCCCTACTCCACCATCTTTCCTGGAAGTTTCCCCATCACTATTATTTGATAAGACCACATGCCAACCTTAAGGTTCATTTTTTCCTCTTAGTTTCTCTAACTCTCTAACCTCATCTGTTGACGTCTCACACTCCCATCTGACCATAACTACCTCCACATACACTCTATCTGTGGTCCAGACCCACTGAATTCTTTCCAGTCTCTTAATTATACTCTGCTATTATTTCTCTCAAGGACTTCCACCCATCCTTGCCCTCTTTGTGGGATACAGTCTCACTTTTATTCTAACTTTAGGTCTCAGCAAGGTTACTGGTTCTTCCTCATCTCCCTAGGCTGAGTTATATGTGCTCGCCATATGTCTACTATGATTTTGCCATTGTGAACCTTATCCATACGTATTGCAGTAATTTGTGTAGCTTTGTCTTTTTTTTTTTAATTGGTCTGCTCTTTTGCGTAGCTTTGTCTTTGACTACCCACCTGCCATGGTCCGGTTCATGGGTCAACTAGGCCAAGTGGTGGTACCTGTTTGTCTGATTGGGCAAGTGCTGGCCTGTCTGTTGCAATGAGGACATTTCATAGAATTAGATCATGATCATGTCAGCTGCTTCCACAGCTGATTCCATTTGTAATCAGCCAAAGGGGAGTGTCTTCTGCAATGAGTGATGCTTAATCTAATCACGGGAAGCCTTTTAAGGAGGATTCAGAAGAGCCAGGCTCTCTTCCTGCTTCGGCTGGCGAACCTCTCCTGTGGATTTCGTCCAGACCCTCCATCGGAGTCGTCGGCGCCACAGCCTGCCCTGTGGATTTTGGGCTCTGCATTCCCGTGGTCACATGAGACACTTTTATAAATTTTATATTTGCAAGTGTTCTCTGTTGATTCCGTTTCTGTAGAGAACCCTAACTAAGACATCACCTTTCAGCTCTATAAGATGGGGCTGAGTCTAATTCACTCTGAATCTTACACAGACCCTGGCATCCAATATACACTCAATAAAAACTTTGAATCAACAAGTAAATCCAGTTGTGGAATGCAGGTTCAGTGAACAAGGACTGGCAGATGGGAGGGAGTTGGCCATAGCATCCTCGGGGATCCAGTTGTTTCTGGGTCTTGTAGATGAAATTTTTGTGTCCACTGCTCATTCCACTCTTTACTAACAGGATTGCTTTCAGACAGCTTTTTTAAATCTCTCTTTGCCTCTATTTGCTAAACTCTGTATTGTGAATAATTCGAGTCCCTTCCTCATAGGGAGCCATGGAGATTGCCTGAATCACGTACATAACAGAGCCTGAGACATAATAAGCTACTAAGGGCTGGATATTGCTATTACTGCACCATATCCCAGGGTGTCTTCAAAGTCTTCTAAGTATTTTCAAGAGCATCAAAGGCAGGAAGACACTTGGTGAATATTTCCACATGTTCTAGCTATTTAAAAACTCAGAAAGCCTGGTGGTAAAGGCTTATGGTGCTGATACAAATGAAAACCTGCTGGACGTGGAAGATGTAGAGCACTGAGCTAGGAGTTGTATTCATCAGCTGCTATCCCATTTCTCTAACTCTGAGAATGTAATTTATGATAACGGCATCTCCCTAAAGGTCCAAGGTAAAACTCGCCCTATCTCCTGGACAACACTTAATTTTAAAATGAGTAAAAAGAAAAACTAAGCCGGGAGACCCAATAAAATGCCATGGAACAAGATTAAGGGCTTTGGGTGTCAATTTGCAATCTAGGCCCTTGGTTCTGATGGCAATAACCCCTCTCCTGGATGTCACCATTAGAGGAGGGGTGGATCTTGGGGAGAAGAATATAAAGCATGGTAGGGAAAATTTTGAAAGGTCTTCCATCCCAACTTTAGAAAATCTAGTATAACATAAATCATGCTTGATTCAGTAATCCATCATTGCTGTCATGAAAGGCCATATCAAGTTTATAAATTAGTCATCCTCTGATCTTTCCCAATCATAGTCATTATTTTGCAAACTTCCAGACGCTATTCAGAAAAGGAAAAATGAAATGCCTAAAAGCATGAAAGAAGTAGAACTTAGCAAGAATAACAAAATTGTGGTTCTAGCTGGGTAAACCACAGTCTGGCTCTAATTATCACATCCTTCCATCAACAACATGATCCATGAAAAGACAAGCTGTCTAGGTTATGGCAAACCCACACTGCACTTTGGTCAGCAGGAGGAAGTAAACTGTCTGTGTGTTCTTGTGATGGCTGGCCCAGACACACCATGAAACTTGGACTCAATAATCGCCAGAACCATGAGGAGTGCTGGTTCTGAACATATGCCAGCAAGGAAAAAATAATCAAGGAAACCATTGCCCTCTTGCAAATAGGCCTTATTTTTGTTTCTTTCTAGCAATGCATGATATTGATCATCCCTGCAACCACCTGCCAATATTTCAGATAAAATACGTATCTCCCAAGGCATATATCATGTTGAATGGCAACTGAAAGCTAGACTTTAAAAAGTGAATTCAGAGAGCAGAGACTTGGCTTGCAAATGGTCTCATAATACCAGCAAGAAAATTAATTATTTGTCAATGGTATCCCAATGGTATACTGTATTGTGTGGAGTAATTAGTTTAGCAGAGCTGCGAGTGAAACCCTTCAGAAAGGAGAAAAGATTCTTTAGTATATTCTTACTTAGCTCCCCTTGCCCTCCAGATGCCAAAAAAATCCAGGACAATTTATTGGCTTCTGTGGCTGTTTTTCTCATGCCTACTTGAATGTGTTTCTTTTGTCAGCTCTTCCATTCCAGCCAGGACCTAGAAGGAAAACTTTAGCCATGTGAGATTGAAGGCAACTAGCCTTGGAAGAACAGTTAACTTAAAATTTACATACATACTTACCTGGCAGGGGAGATACCATGATCACGAAGGTGGTTTTCCCAGGGCGAGGCTTATCCATTGCACTCCGGATGTGCTGACCCCTGCAATTTCCCCAAATGTGGGAAACTCGACTGCATAATTTGTGGTAGTGGGGGACTGCGTTTGTGCTCTCCCCTAATAAAAAAAAAATTTACATACATTGGACAGTGCGACGGTGGCTCAGTGGCAGAATTCTCACCTGCCATGTTGGAGACCTGGGTTCGATTCCTGTTCCCTGATCACGTTAAAAAAAAATTACATGCATTAGTGATTTATACATCATTGCACATAATACAGTATCATATTCTTGTGAATGACTACATGTGTTAAAAGACAGATGTAATTCAGTTCCTTCATGAGAAATCTGGCCCTGCAATTTGAAAAAACTATATTATCTATCTTCTATTGAGTATGTGCCTTCTGACTTTTTAGTAAATCTGATCTTTCTCAAAAACCATCATAAAAATGAAATTAAGCATTTGTTTCATGTGGGAGAAAATCTTCATAGAAGGAAATTGTGTGAATTAGATGCAGGTGGGTGGTAAGACTCTCCGTTGGTTTGCCTGCCCTGTTGATGGGTAAGGATGCATGGCAAGGTAAAAAGGACAGCAGCAAGGTGAATTTGTTCACCCTCCTCCAGCAGGAGCCTGGTTACTGTCACTTCCTTCCCATGAGGTTAAAAGGAAAGCCCTGGACGGAATGATAACTTATTTATTTATTTATTTATTTATTTTTGCAGTGATTTTGAAATCAGAAAAAGAAAGAATTACTCATTCTTCTTTATCTCCAGAACCATCCCACAAGACTGAGTGTGTTCTCTTTGAAGTTGCATCTACTTTTAACCAGGGGCAGTTTAGCCCCCACATACCCCCACTTATGCCCCTTCCTACCTGGGAACACGTGGCAGTGTTTAGAGAACTTTGCAGTAGGCACAGTTTGGGGGAGTGATCTGGCAGGTAGAGGATGGGATGCTGCTAAGCATCCTACAGCGCACAGGAATCCCCCCCACTGCAAAGAATTATCTGAACCTAAATGTCAAGGAATATTTCCCTGGTTCCCCACCACTCACTTTTAGGCAGCTCCTGTCACAAATGACATGTATATTATGAGACCAGAAGCATTGATTTGTCATTATATTTTATGCATTAACCTTTCCCTGTAGGAAGTAAAAAGTGAAATTATAAATGAATATTACAACAGTAATTTGTATTTACCCATGCCGTTATTTCTTCATGTGGCTCATCACTTGTCTAGTGTTCTCTCCTTTAAACCTGAAGAATTCTCTGTAGCATTTCTTTTAGGGCTAGTCTAGTGGTGATGACATCCCTCAGCTTCTCTTTATTTGAGAATGTCTTAATTCCTCCCTCCTTTTTGAAAGATAGTTTTGTCAGATATAGAATTCTTGGTTGGCAATTTTTTGCTTTCAGTCCTTTAAATATGTTTTCCTTCTACCTTCTTGCCTCTATGATTTCTAATGAGGAATCAGCACTTAAGTACCTCCTTCTCATTTTTTATATAAAAAATGACATATATATACAAAGAAGCAATAAATTTCAAAGTACATCGTAATAATTAGTTATAGAACACATCTCAGCGTTTGGTGTGGGTTACAATTACATAATTTTAGGTTTTATTTCTAGCTACTCTAAGGTACTAGAACCTAAAAGAAATGCAGTGATTCAGCACTCATACTCATTTGTTAAACCCTACCTTCTCTGTGCAACTTCCCATCACCTTTGATCTTTCTCTCACTCTTTAGAGGTATTCGGGCTATAACTATTCTAACTTTTTCATTAAGCTATACATAATTAAAGACCCTCATTCTTATTCTGGACTCCTTGTGTTTATATTACTTAAATGATCTATCCAGACAGGTTGAATTAGATTATGTGCTATGGAAAATTTAGGTTCTAGACAAAATAATTTAGGGCCATTTTTCAAAGTCTCTTTCTGGTAAGGTCTGGTACTTCTCATTGATGATTTCTAAGGCTTTCCTTTTCTCCTTGGGCCACCACTTCCTGTTTCTTTATATGTTTTTTTATATTTTGCTGAAACTGGATATTTTGATATTTTAATGTGTCATCACAAGAATTTCACTACTGAACTAAATTCTAATTTAGTTCCTTATGCTTGTATCCAGCTAGTGTTATGACAGAGCTTTCTTTGAATGCTAGGAGCTGAAAAAAATAAAAAGAAGGAAAAAAAGAAAACATCTTTTCCAGTCTTTGCAGATTGACCCACGCAAGTGTTCTCCTTCAAAGTTTTTCCATACTATGATTTAGGTCAGAGCTTGAGGCTAAAGGGAGGGACTTCCTAATTTTTTTTGTACATGTACCTTGTCTCGGACATTCCCCTGTTTCCATGGATATGAGTGTCCCGTCTTCACTAGGAAACAGTTTCCTCATAGTTTTGGGCACTGCCCTGTATGTCCTATAGCTACAATCCCTTGTCCCAGGCAGCATGACTTCACTGCTCTCCCACAGTGTTCTGTAGGGCATCAATGATCACCTTCTACATTCAGGACATGTTCTGGGATGGTAAGTCCATCAGGCCACCACCCGACAGATTATGGCCAGACATACATGCACAAGGGATCCTCTGCCAAGCTATTAAGGGGTGGGGAGGGTCCGTCCAGTGCACTAAGAAACTCTATTGCTTTTAAGTAGTCTTTTTCTTGATTCAGTGCTGATCCTGTTACTGAAATCCTTACATTTGGAGGGCTTTGAGAAAGGTGTTCTCTGCCAGTTCTTAGTGGTTATTCAAAGCTTCTGTGGGAGGATGGACTCTGAAGGCTCTCTTTCCACCACCTTGATCTGGGAAAGGCTCCATGGCATAAGTTTTAAAACTGTGATTTGTATTCAGCTTTTATTTTAACCATGCAAAAGTTGCACCACACCATGGGAATATCAAGTGAGTTGAGCCACATGGAAGGAACTCTGACTAAAAGGAGAGATATGAAGCAAAAGATGTTTATAATGTTAGTTGGTAAATTGTATAATCCAGGTGTGTACCAAATGCTGTCAGAGTTCAGAGAAAATTGTGACTGTAACATTGGAAAAGTGTGAAAGTGACTCAGAAACAATAGCATCAGATCTTGAAGGTTGAGGAAGAATCTCCATTGAGCTGAGCAGGTGAGAGGTTTCTAGAGTCTGAGAATGTCTGTGCCCATATAGGTAAATGCTGTGTTCAGACCTGAACCAGGAATGAGTGATTGCCAAAGCATCATGCAAGTGAGATGGCAACCCCAGAACAGTAGGCTAGAGAGGTAAATGGGAAAATATGATTGTGTTAATTTGTAAGATGCCAGAATGCAATACACCAAAACTGGAATGGCTTTTATAAAGTTATAAGTTTACAGTTCTAAGGAAGTGAAAGTGTCCAAATTAAGACACCAACAAGAGGTTACCATCACTCAAGAAAGGCCGATGGGCCAGGAGCATCTCTGTCAGCTGGGAAATCACATGGCTGGCATCTGCTGGCCCTTTGCTCATGGGTTCTGTTGCTTTCAGCCTCTGCTCCTATGGGGGTTCCTCACTTTACTTCCCCAGGGTTGGCTTTCATCTCTTGGCTTCCCTTGGCTCTTTTCAGGTTCTGGCTTGCTTAACATCTCATGGCAATGCCTGCTGGTCTCCAAGCATCTCCAAACATCTGTGTCTCTGTTCTCCATGTGTCCACATCTGTGTCAGCTCTGCTGTGAAACTTCTCTCAGTTCTCAGGCTTGTGTCATTTCTATAACCTCTGTCTGCTCTGAGCTCTTTCCAAAATGTTTTCCTCTTTTAAAGGATTTCAGTAAGCTAATCTTGACCCACCTGGAATGGGTGGCGTCACTTCTCCAGCTGATCAAAGTTAATACCCACAACTGGGTTTTTCACATCTCTCTGGAGGAAGTCTAATCAAAAGATTCCAACCTACAGTATTGAAACAGGATTAAAAGAAACAGCTGCTCTCACAGGATTGGATCAGGATTAAAACACGCCTTTTATGGGGTACACAATAGATTCAAACTCAGCACAATGATGAAAGGCTGAGGATCTTGACTTGTATTTGTCAGGCAATGCAGTCATGAAGGGGTTTCAAAGAAACAGTACACTATATTTGTTCATGTGAAAAGTGTACAATTGATATGATGGAGACAATGTGAATCTGCATCATGAAACATGGCGTGGTTGAGCTTGGACATTCCCTGCCAGTGTGATTGGTGTTACTGCTGGTAAGAAAGGGGATAAAGTAGCTGGGTCTCAGCTGAAGGGAAAGGATGAGTTTTGTGCTGGACATAGAGTCTGGGGTTCCTATGAGATATAATGGAGAAGATGCCAGTAGGTAGAGGGATGATGAGAAAGAGTTACATGTTATAAGATGACCATGGTAATTAGAACCCTAACTTTTGAAGACACCATCTGAAAAAAAAGAAGAGCAGGAGAAAAGGATGAATAAGAGAAAACGTAATTTCCCCAGAGGATATGCCTGTATGACACTGGAACCAGAAATCAATGATTTCTCTCTTTCAACCGAGATTTCTTCTGGCTCAGGCAAGTACCATGGCATTTTCCACAACCTTGAATGTTCCATGAGGACAGAGTGGTTATTCTATTTCTCTACACTGCTATATTTCAAGTTTATGGATTAGCACTGCTTGGGTAGGAAGTAATCATATTTATTTAAAAATTAAATGGACACAAGATTTTTCTTTGGCCTTACCAAAGACGGAGGCAATTATTAAAAGTGAGGTTCCTAGATAATACGTTGATTTTTCAAAGTACACTGCTGTAACAACCCCCCTTCAAAATTAAAGTTTTTCCAAGCATATATCTTCTGGATTCCATCTTGAGGTGTATGAAGTCTTTGCCGCTCAAGTGGATGCCGTCAAAGAGCCATGGAGGTTCAGGGTATTCTCAATTTTAGGTATTATTTCTTATCCTGTGAGCTATAAATTAAAATGATTTTAATTCTCTCTACCATGGCTCTCGGGAAAACTGTGACTTATAAAACTACCAAAGGAGAAGTGATATCATCAATTCACATGTCTCCAGCAGTGGGCCAGGGCCTGGCCAGACATCAGGCCTCTCCTCTGGACCCAAGTAGGCCACCCGAGAGATGTTGCCTTTTCTCCCAGTTATTTCACAACCTACAGCCCACTGGAGGTGTCCAGGATTGCCAGAAGGCCTGGTTGCCAGAAATGTAAGAAAGAAAAATCAGTATGTGCTAAATTCAAATCATCACAGACCTCCCTTTCTAGGAAAATCTAAGGGGCTCACCTTTAAAGTTGAGTTAGCATCTATGGAAATGTGGTCTAAGGTATGGGATTAGAGTTATTTTTTCTCCCCAAAGCACCTCCAGTCTCAGATTTTACAGAAATACCCACAGGTCTGTCATGAGAATTTTGCCATCTGACATTATAAGTGATTCTGATAAAATTATGTATTCTAACACTGCACACATCAAATAAGCATTTTTTATTCCTTATGCAAGAATATGGAAGGTGTTGGAGATACAACATCTTTAGCTTTCAGGGTAGAAGAATCATCTACTGCCTATTCTTTGAGGTTTGTTTTAGAAATCCCACCCATTACACAGTAGTTTAGAGTTTACAAAGCATTTCCAAAATTGATATTTCATTTTCTCTTCCTAAACTTTTGTAAGGAAATGCAGGAAAGATATAATTATCCCCACTGTACAACTAAGCAAACTAAGACCTTTGGAAACTAGCTGTCCTGTCTCCTAATCTGGTTCTCCTTCCACAGTCCCACGTTGCCACATTCATAAAATGATCTTCTTTCATTGGGTGGAGATCTGAGAACAAAATAAAATTGAGAAGCAAATTCATTCCCCTTTTCTGTGGTGGAATCCAATAATTAGACCCTCTGCTCAAAGAATTTTTAAGAGAACAGATCTTCTGAGGTGTTCTTTCAATGTTTGCTCTGTGCTAAAATCTCTTCAGGAAAAGGGAAGGATGTGTAAAAATGAAGTCAAATTTCTTTGAGTGGGGAGGGGCTGGGGATCACCAGTTCATCCCTCTCATTTGCTTCCTGGATCCCCTGCCCCCCCCACACACACTCTCTCCCACTCACACACTTTTCCCCACCCTTGAGACACAGTTTGAAAATCAACACCTCCCAAGTTGACTCAGTGTGTCCTTGGTAATGTCTAAATTAAGGCTGTATTGTAACGCCACAGCCTCCTGCTGGAATTCAAAGAGGACATGAATTCAAGCCAGTTAGAACAAAGTCATTTTCCCAGGGACCCTCTGCAGATAAAGAAGCACATTAAAATTCAAAAATGATTCCCAAGTTAAAAATTTATTCCTGAGCTAAAATAGAGCCTTCGTTCAAGCCATCATAGACTGATGCTCAGGTTGTCAATGAAGATTCACACTTTTTTTTCTCCTAAACTTTTGCATGGGCATTTTAATAGTAGGTTATTCAAGAGAGTTCCTGCTAGTTAACCACATGAGAACAGTGTTTTACTTTGTGCTGGAACTAACTGGAATGCTGCTGGAATGCAATATACCAGAAATGGGTTGACTTTTAAAAAGGGAGCTTATTAAGTTACAAGTTTATAGTTTTAAAGCCATTAAAAAAAATCCAAAATAAGGCACCCAGAGAACGGTACCTTGACTCAAGAAAGGCCAAGGTCCGTCACATGGCCAGTATCTCCTGGTCCTTGTTTCCTGGTTCCATTGCTTCTAGCTTCTGCTGCCAGTGGTTTCCTCTATAAGGTTTGTGGGCCTTCACTTAGCAACTCCAGAACAAAGCTCTGGGTTCTGTCATGCTTAGCATCTCATGGGAAGGCACATGACATCTGCTGGGCTCTGCCTCTCCAAACTTCGACATCTAGGAATCTACTCTCCCTGTCAGCACTCTAAGTATCTCCAAAAGTCTGTATTTCTTTTTGGTTCTCTGTGTCTGTTGGCTCCTAAAGAAGTGTCCTTTCACCAAAATGTCTCCCCTTTTAAAGGACTCCAGTAAACCGATCAAGACCCACCTTGAGGGTGGGCCAAGGTGGCTCAGCAGGCAAGAATGCTTGCCTGCCATGCCAGAGGACCCCGGTTCGATTCCCGGTGCCTGCCCATGTAAAAAAAAAAAATGAATAAATAAATAAAATAAAAAAAGACCCACATTGAATGGGTGGTGTCATATCTCCATCTAATTAAAAGGCCACACCCACAACTGGGCGTGTCACATCTCCATGGAAGCAATCCAATCAAAGTTTCCACCCTACAATATTGAATCAGGAGTAAAAGGAACATGGCTACCTTCACAATATTGAATCCAGAAGAAGGACATGGCTTTTCTGGGTACATTACAGCTTCAAACCAGCACAAACAGGAATAAGGCTATTGACTGAGAAACTGGAGTATATAATTACTCATTATTGAGAGCAGCTGCTATTCCTCATTAATTCCTCTGTAATAGACAATCTGACTTGTATATGAGAATCTCATGTCAAACTTCATGAACCTTTCACTAAGGGTTTTAAGCTTTGGTCTGATCCAATTGAGGGGAACAAGGAAGCACCCACCTAAAAAAAGTACATTAAAACTGTTTTCTAAGATTTTAAAATTTTTTGCCAAACACAGGGAGAAAAGCTGGCATTATTCTGGTGTCCTGGATTCATAAAAGACAGAGAAGAATCAGGCCTTTTATAAAAATCTAAAGCAAGCACAACATGTTAAAGAAGTTGTAAGTGGAAGGTGTATTTCATATTCATAGTTTATATTGAACAGGATGCTAGGATAGATCCAATATGTTTTTATTTTTTTTATTTATTTTTTTTTTGTTTTTTTTCAATATGTTTTTAAACTGTTTTGTTCCAGGAGCATGAATTGTTATATTGCTTTTCCCCCCTCTCCCAGGACATTTACAATAAACCCAAATAATTTACATGGACATAATTCATTTTGCAAAATCTTTATCTTATCATTTTTGATTAACTGTTATCATGAGTTGCAAACTTCAATACTGGAAGTGAGCATGATGGAGAGAAAAAGGAAGGATTTCCTAAAAATCTTCACTTATAAGTTCTCTCTCATCCAAATGTTCTCTCTGGTGCAGTAGATGAAACCATCAATTCTCTTTTGGATTCTCCATGTTGCTCCATTTCCATGTGGTCATACAGGACTGCCTTCTTTCCTGGAATCTTAAAATGTCCTCCAAGTTGGTCTTTCTATCTGCAGTCTTTCCCAACATGAAACAAACCTCTACATTATGAGCCAAGGTGACTTCCAAAGTCACAAATTTGACCTTTGATGCCATTATTCCAGTATCTAAGAGCCTTCAGTATTTTCCATTTTCTAGGGCATAAAATCCAGATTCCCAATGGATGACAAAAGGGCTGTCACCATTCAGTCTCAGCCTCTCTGGAAAGCTCCATTGATTGATATCCTATGCCCGCAATGGTCTGTGCCCACCTTTCCAAAAGGCTAGCTCATCTCTGCATGTTTCTTCAGCTTAGATTACCCTTTTCTACCTAATTTGTCTGGGGAAATCTTATTTGATAATCCAGTTAAATATCACACTTTCTGATATATTTTCCCACTAACCCTAGCAGAGCTATCTTCTTTCTCCTCTACTCTCCCAAAATATTTTTCAATGACTTCCTTGCAGCACTTATTATACTCCTTTGAAATTATTTATTTAGCACAATAGTTTTCAACCAGAGGAAATTTTGCCCTGTATGGGACATTTGGCAATGTCTGGAGAGGTTATGGATGCCACAACTGGCGGTGTGAGTGGGGATGGCTGCCACAGAGTGGAGAGGGTAGAGGCCAGGAATGCTGTTAAACATGCTCCAATGCCGGGGGCAGCACCCCATCCCCCACAAGGAAGTGCCCCATCCAAAATGTCGCTCATACTGAGCTTGAGAACCTTGGCTCAGAGTAGGGACTTACTTTTAAAATGATCATTTTGGTAAGTCTTTCCTCTTCTTCTCGTCCCATCAGAAAACATGGCATTAAAACTTCCTCAAGAACTGTAGAATGAAATTTATTTTATCAGGATGTTTCCTTTTCTTTTTTTTTTTCCCCTGGCATAAGCTGTATTTTACTCAGGGGAATTTAACACTCTTTCTCATTTCTCTACTGAAACTAAGTAGACCAATATCTAACATGATGGTTTGCCTTTATGTATGATGAGGTAGAAACTACCATTTCTTTCTGAACCCGCTTTTCTCCCTCCCAACAAAATAAACTACAAAAGTGGACCTCTCTGCTCTTTCTGCTGTTTAGCTACAAGATTTTCTTCTCTGCTGTCCTCATTTTCTCAGGAGCCAGCGTGAACTTTGCCCTGACAAGGCGCAGAACCAGCTCCTTTTCTGCATCTTCAGAAATCCTCTAATGTCCATGATGGTAAGTAACCCAGGAAGGGGCAGAAAAACCCCTGCTCTCCCTGCTTGTATGACCAGAGCATTTTTTTCATTTTATTTTGGTTCTTATTTCCTTTATCCCGACAATGAGTCAGCCAACTTTGAGTTCAATTTCAGTCCTTTATTCTCTTTCTAATGCTCCTTAGTTTCCTTGGAATCAGATTTTGCCCTTTTTCACCCATTAATAATAAAAATAAAATCATAAATAATGATAGTTACATTAAGGAATAATTGGTTTAATGCTATAGGTCTTATTTTAAAATAAGAGAACCTCTTTATTCCCGTGGAAGACGCTTCGGTTCATTTATGAGACAAATCTCATCCACACTCTTACTTCTCAAACCATTTAAAAAATTCCCAAGTGGTTATATGGGCTTTAAAAATGGAAACGCCATTTAAAAGATCTATTGGTATAGGTCGAACAAAACGGAAGGGGGATATCTTTATTTTTGTCAGTTACTTCTTCAAACTTTTCACTAAAAAAATGTGATTTAACTCAGATTTAAACCAGGTACCCCCAACACTAAAACTATGGCTTTCCCAATTCTGTTGGGACAGCAGAAGATTCTTTAAGGGACATAATTTAAAATGCAAATCTTACAAAAAGAAGTTTTGCTCTACAACAGAATAGTAGCAGACCGGATATATAATGAGCTACAAGGATGTTTGCTGGAGTCTTATTTATAATGGTAACCTAAATGCCCTACCATAGAGGAATGATTGAAAATCATATAGTGGAGTATTATCGTCATAAAAATGCACAATGCAGAAAAGAATCAAATGCTATGGCAAAATGTTCATGCTTATTATCAAGGGGGAGAAGTGGTTAGAACAATACCTACATGTGATTATGCACACACACACACACACAAAGGTACACACAAGCACATGTACATATGGTAGGGAAGAGCTAAATATTAATTTTCTCAGGGTCGTAAGGCGGGTATGTTTTTATTGTTAACATTTCTGTTTCTATTGGGGTATACAGAGTGCATGCAATAAAGTGGGAGCCCTTAGGCTGTACAGTTGTTCATTGCATCCTCTCCCTGGGAACGTGAGCAGAGTGGGTGGGTGCGTGGAGGGGTGCGGGGCGGGGGGTGCCTCCCGTGGAGGCGGCGTGGCCTGGGCTGAAGGATCTCCCACACCCTCCCCACGCCCACTGGCAATCCAACCCCAGCAAGGCACAACCAGGCCCAGCTGCAGGGCGTCAGTCGTGGAGGGGGGACACAGGGGCTCCCTGAGCCTTGCGGTCCCTCCCCAGCATGGGAAGCTGACCCCGTCCCGCCCACCCAGACGCCAGCTGCTTGAGGCGGGACTGTATTTTGGGGGGTGGGGGATGGACCGTGCAGTCCCCTTGTCCCCTTGTCCTGCTGGGTCCCCAATCCTGGGCCCTGCCCCAGCGAAGCTCATACCCAGGACCAGGGCCACTGTTGGGAAGGAAGTGGGCGGCCACGGATCGCTGGGAGCACCAGCAGCCGGCGAGGCCAGGGTCCTTGGGAAGAGCGTGGGGGGGCCCCAGGCAGGTGAAAACCCGGGGCATTCCCCCCACCCCCCAACCCAGAGGGCTCGCTGTGCGCCTTTTTCCTCAGCATCCCCCAGGCAGTCCCTTCTCTCATTTCTCTCACCAGACTTTAGGCTTCATGGGTGTATTTTTTGTATTGTTATTATCGGTGCTTTTCTAAACCATCAAAGGTTGGGTAAGGCATGTGCCTTTTCTCTGAAATTAAAATGCTATTGGAATGAGAAAAGGAGAAGGGAAGGATGGAAGGAAGAGGCAAAGGAAGGAAGAAGGAAGGAAGGAGGGGAAGGGAGGCAAGGAAGGGGGAGGGAGGGAAGGAAGGGGAAGGGAGGGAAGAAGGAACAGGGGGGAAGGAAGGAAGGTGGGGGGGGGCAGGGCAGCAGTACCATCCAAATAGTCTGCGAGAGGAGCATGCGCCTGCCGCCACACATCCTGAAAAGCCATCCTTCACCCTGCCTTTATAACTGTTAGTTTCTCAAATCAACCACTCCATTCCAAATCTATGTTTTATCCCCATCATTTGAAGGATCTTTGGGAGGATAAGATAGTAACAGGACTGGAAATACTTGTTACAAGCCCATAGAGGCATCGTGCTTTTTTTTTTTTAAGGTAATGCTTGCACAACAATTTTTCCCCTAAAACCAGGTGCCAGGACAGTGTGTAATATAATACCTATATCTGGGTTTTGCCCACAGCAGGCTAGAACATTGGCTGTTGTTCTCCTTGGTTGAATTATTTTCTGAGGAAATCTTTATTACCAGCTCCCTTCTGAATACACTTTTATTCTTCTGAAAAACAAAAACACTAGCAAATATGAACAATTGCTGATCTCATAAGAGAACATAATGGATTCTTTCTCAGATATAGGATATAGGATCTATAGCGGAAGCGATTTGGGGGTACATTTTCTGTTTATAGTGAAATGTAAACTTATGGTTATTACATCGCTATTAAAATAAACAGAGGGAGGGGGATGCTAAAGCAGAAGTGTCTGCATAGTGCATTGACACGATTTTGAATTGCCCATGTGTAAGTGGGTATCACAAGTTCAGTCATGTTCCATTACATTAAAATGTGGGCATGCCAAATTAAATTAAATTATGCATGATCTTGTAAACATGCCCAACTGGATTCCTTTCACTTAGTCCTCCCAATCACCCTCTCTTATTGGAGCATTTGCATGCATTTGCATTTCCCAGGACCCCGTTTATCTTTAGTTCAGTGTGGTCAGCTGCCATCTCAACCCTCTCTTGGGTTCTGATGCCCTGTGTGAGATTCAGCTTTACTATAATTGGGCTTCCTGAGTTTGGTTAAAGGGGAGCAGAGAGCAAAGGAAGGCATGTACCTAGAGCTCCATCAAGTGACAATTATCTCAGATGCTTAAACTTTAGTGTATTAAATTTCTGGAAATAAAATCCCAAAGTCGCATGGCCCAAGCTCTTTTTCTGTTAAGTTCTCATCTTTCCATTAAGGAGAAGGACAAGGCAGTAGCAGACTAGTTGTTTCCCTGTTTTTTGACATATTTTTTCTTGTTAGGTTTTATGTTTCCTTCCTGTAAGTTCTCCTGAAGGACTTGATGTAAATTAGGGTTCTCTGCAACTAAAGCCATTCCCTCAGGTGACTGCCTAGAACTTCTGGGATCTCACTTTACATTTTGAAGCTCAAGCATCTGAGGAGTAGGAAGTTCCTGTGTTTCTCCAAGTTCCACCTTTACTTAAGACCTTTAACTGCTCCCTTGTTGGGACAGCTCTGGGGTGTCACCTCCTCTGACTTGGGAGCGCCTCCACGGGGTTGAGCCCAAATAAGCATTTGTAGGAGTCTGCTTATTGCACCTTTGTCACCCTCTTCTCTCTACTCGCCCCACTTCCCTACATGCTCTTGGGTTTTCTGTGACGCTTCCTAAAAAATTACCTTCTCACCTCAAGGGCTGCTTCTGGGGAACCCAGTTGATGCAAACATCCCAAATTACCTTTGAGCTATTAGCTTTAAGGAGGATTAACATAGCTAAAATATCCCAATGGATGAACTCAAAAGGCTGGCAGTTGTTTTTTTGATCAGCTTTGTATATGCAGGGAATTTTTATTAGCCAAATTCTTCTTAGAAATATTGCTTGTTTATTTTCCCCTAGATAGGACATAATTCAGTCAACTGAATAGAGACAGTGGTTATATATTTTAAGCCTCCTTTTTTATGGGGTTCTTGTAATTCACGGTTGGTGAACCAGGTTTGCAGTGCTTCTCACAAAAAAATTGATCTGACAACCTATGAGAACAATGGTTATTGAGACCCCAAAACAGAATGCTGTGGCATGAAGTGAGAGCAGATAAGGGCGGGAGGGCAGGGAATTGTAAGGACCCATAGACGCACTCAGCGGCAAAGATTTGTTATCTTTGAGTCTCCTTGTTTAGCATTACACTTGGCATATGCTAGCTGATCAATACCCACTCGTTAGTTAAGTAGATAGAAACTGAACTGCAGTGGACTGAAGTGAGGTTGGTTTATATATGGATCCCTTCTGAAATGTACAGCAGATGTAAGAAGGTTATTGAAATTCAATGACAAAGGTCTCGTTCAGTGAAAATGGCAGTGGGAGTAGATGACCCTGTCTCTTCAATGTGGTAACCACCAGGTGCCTGAGGTTATTTACATTTAAATAAATCAAAACATAAAATTTAAAAATCAGTTCTGCAATGAAATTATCTAAAATTGAAAGTGCTGAAGGACTGTTGACTTTGGACATTATACATGATGCCCAATGAATGGAGGTGTTTAAAGGATGTGCTGACTGAGAACTAGATTGGTGAATGATAGTGTATACATGTAATTGAATACTGTGCTGCTATAAAAAGGAGCAAAGTTGTGAGACAAGCAATATTGTGAATGAACCTGTGGGACATTTGGTGAGGCAAATAAGCCAGAAATTATCAGCAAATATTGTATGGTCTCATTTAGAAAATACTTATAAGAAAATAGGGGCCTAGATTGTAAGCTCTTATAGCAGTCCCATTTAGTCTGGAGTGGTAACTATTATTTCTGAATTCTGGAGGCTGTTTTATATATGTATAACCTGGTATTTAGAAGATAAGAATGAGGCCCATCAAGTTGGGATTAAGGTAATTCAGAATACAGAGGTAAAGAAGACATTGTCTATATTTTAGAACCTCATCTACTCTTTGAGACCAAAGGAAGAAAGGTTTATTTTGTCCAGAACCTAAATTTTCTGTAGCACATAATCTAACTCAACCTGTCTGAATAGATCATTTAAACAATCCTAACACAGGGAGCCCAGAATAAGAATGAAAGCCTTTAATCCTGTATAGCTTAATGTAATGCCTGGATACATCCCAGAGTATATACAGCAGATAATCAAAAATATTGGCAAAGTCCCTTGAGGGATGGGAGAAAAAATATGGAACTAGCAAACCTTACCATCAGGGAATCCCGTGATACTGTGTCAAACAATAAGGACACCCAAATCACTAGGCCAAGCCCTTGATCTTGAGGCTTACTCTTATGAAGCTTGTGTATGTAGCAGAGAAGATTAGCCTACGTATAGGCACGCCTTAGAATTACTTCCAGAGGACCTCTTTTGTTGCTCAGATGTGGCCTCTCTCTCTCTTTCTCTCTGAGCCCAACTCTGCAAGTGAAATCATAGCCCTGCCCACTATTTGGGATGTGATATCCTGGAATGAAAGTGCCCCTGGCAGGGTGGGAGATGACTCCCAGGGATGAGCCTGGCCCTGGCACCGAGGGATCAACAATGCCATCCTGACCAAAAAGGGGAAAATAAATGTAACAAATAAGTTATCAGTGGCTGTGGGAGTTCAGATAGAGTCAAGAGGCTACTCTGGAGGTCACTCTTACACAAGCTTCAGTTAGACATTGTTACCTATCATAGCTTGCAAACCCCAACCAGAACCATTCCAGCCAATCCTAAAGAGCACCTAGGGTGTTATATAAGATTCTACAAAGGTCCCATGCACTAAGTTAGCTTTCCAGAAACCTACAACCTCCAGATGGGCCCCTGGGCCAGATGAGTCCTGAAACCTAGAGGGCCCAGCCTTTCCAGAACATCAGATAGGTCCATCTCCCTATCCCATGTTACTGACAGACCCCTCCAACATGAAAAAGTTAGAAGACAACCCTAAAGAGTGGAAGAAAGATCAAAGGTGATGGTGGAGTTAGACAGAGAAGATAGGATTTAACAAATGAATATGATTGCTGAATCATTAAACTGATATTTCTTTTAGTCTCCAGTTTTTTAGTGCAGTTAGAAGTAAAAACCTAGAATTGTGGAATTGAAACCTATACCAAACTCAGAAATCTGTTCGACAACTAATTGTTGCAATGTGTTTTGAAATTTATTGCTTTTTTATATATAGGTTATTTTTCACAGAAAAGAAAAATAAGTCGATTGCAATGATAAATGCGTAGCTACATGATGATAATGTGAACCATTGATTGTACACTCTGGATGATTACAAGGTATGTGAATACATAATATATATCAATAAAAAATAAATAATTTTAAAAAGCAGTTCTGCAGGTTCACTACTCCACTTTCGAGGGCTCAGTAGCCACATGTGGCTAGTAGCTGGTCCTGGCTAACAGTGACCACGTTGGACGCTCCGATGTAGCCCTATTCCCAGGACCTCACAAAGTTCATGGGACATTGCTGACCGGGAACTTTCAGAGTCCAAGGCCTAGGAGCCCTGGTTTGCTCCCAGTTAGCTTCCAAACCTAGGACCCAGAGACTGCCTGGTTTCTTCTTCTCCTTATTTAGTTTTAATTTAATATTTTTAAAAGTGAAAGTCATTCCAAAGTACAGGAAAGTCTACAAAGCTGCAAAAAATCTCTAGCTCTTTGGCTTCCAGCCACATTTTGCCTCCAAAAGAATGCAGAATTTGAGTTCCTTCGGACACAAGTTCTTTGCTTTTCAGGTTTTTCTATTTGAGGTGGAAGGAAAACATTATAAGGGTAATAAAAAATAACAAACACAAATAAATTGTGAAGGTTCACTAAATCTGAACCCTTTGACTGTCCCCTGCCCCATCCCCCACTTTATAAGCCTCTAATAATGTGTATTGCATTCTACCATTTTGTATACTTTGTCTATTATGTATTATCTGCTCTTTTTTCATATGAGAAGCTCCATGAAAGTAAGGAGTTTATCTTTTTTGTGCACTGCTGTATAACTAGAATCATCAATAATTAGAACCATCTCCGGCACATATAGGGACCCATACATTTTTGAATGAATGAATAGAAATCAATTGGGTTGTCCTTGTCACTGTTTGACACTTGCTCTCTGACTTGCTAGGCTCCTGTACCCACAGCCCCCATCATTTTCACTCTTCTTTTAATTCTGAGGTTGGAGCTCATTTTTCTGTCCTCAGAACTTGACCTAAACTAGTTAATATGAATAGGGCATAGGGTGGCCCTGATGGATAAGGGGTGTGGGAAGGGATGCAAATCAGAGGGATACAGGATGCCAGGCAGGTAGACATCTTTAGTTTGAAAGAGCATATTCAATAATGTGATAGATTCACAGGCTGAGAGAAAAATAGATACTGTTGTGCTTTCTTAGGGCAAACCACAGGAAGGGAAGCTGGGCAAACTCTTCTATCCTGGGAGAAAACAGAGAAGATAGAACTTCTGCCCCTTGCTCCCAAGTGGCTGTGTCACCCTTCTAAAGGGAAATTAAGTGTTCAATGATGATCAGAAGGGAAAGGAAGAAATAACTTGGAAAGACCCCAACATGGGTCCTGAAGGTGGCTCTTAAATTTTCACTGATTGAGAGATGGCAATGCACAATATTCTCGGCAGGACGTTGTGGCAGGTTGGTATTTTAAATTTTGTGATATGACTTAGGAAGAATTCTATCATGAGAAAATAGGACAGTGGTCCCTATGCGGTATGAAACCTCAGCCTGCTCTGCGTTTTTCCTAATATTTATGTGTTTCTGTAGAGCCTTGTGTGTGTGTGTGTATGTGTGTGTCTTTTCCACACGTAGACATGCAGTAGCAGATTCCTGTGACTCCAGGAAAGATTTTAGAAGAAAAACTTAGAGTTCACAAATTTTAACCATCAACTTATGTTTCCCTCTGTTCTCTGAAGTGGGAAAGGGCCCCATTATTCAGTTGTTGCTGCTGGTCATTTCACTTATGTTTACAGAACTGGGTTCTGTGAGAGTGAAGTCTGAGCACCATGGAGATGCAATTAGAACAAAATGCTAATGTTAAGCAGTGTTTATGCTTGTGTCTAATTGTCTTATATGTATATTTGCAAATCCATTCTGAATTATTCAGTAGCTACTTTTGAAAGATATGCTGGTGCTGTTTTAATAAGTACTAGGGAAATCGAAAAGAAAACTCACAACTTGCTTAAAGTCTAATATATAAAAAAAAAATAGGCTAGCAAGTAAACAAACTCATCTTATAGCAGGCAAATTGAAGATTGAGCTTCAAGGTATAGAGTGGAAATCACTAAACCTCACCAATTTCTATCCACGCTTGACTATTTCCCTGAACTGTGTCCACTTGAAATGTCCTTTTGACTACTTTGCATCCAGCCCCGGGTTCCAGATTGCTTCAGCTTGTCACAGATTGCTTCAGCAGGCTCCTCTGCCCTCAGCCTGCCATTGGTTGCACTAGTGAGAAGTGTTGGCCTGATGGCCATGAAGGGCTGGAAGGAAAGCCACCCATCCTCTTTGCTCTCCCCTTGCAGGGCTGCGCCCGCTGGCTGTCTCCCTGAACTGCAAGTGGCTCTCTCTGGCTCCTGGTAACTGCTCTTTCCCCTTGCTCCTTCAAACTCTGACCAGGAATGGCCCTCTCTGTTGATAAAGCCAGGGGTTTTGCACATCCACAATGCCTGCCCTTACCCCTTGTAAGCCATTTCTCACACTTTTGTATATCTTAATTGCACCATCTGAAAGTACCACCCTTTGCTTCATGGGATCTTGACTTTACAAACATATAGAGAGTAGAAAATTCTAATAGGACATCAATTCCTCTATGAACTGCTCCCCTGCTCACACTCTGAAAATTCAAAGAATAGCCCATGAACTATTAATTCAGATTTGTAAAAAATATATGTTTCTAGAAAAAATCAAGGGAACAAACCATCCATCCATCTATCGATTGATCAATTGATCTATGTATCTAATCTATATCTGTACATAAACATATAGAGATGTATATTTAATGAGCTGTAATTGGTATAACTCTTGAGAACTTATTCCATGTCTCTTTCTGCTTTGTATGCACAATGACTAAGAGCAGCCTGCCAGGTAGAGGCAATCAATAACTGTTTGTAGAATGAATTCGTACATTCTATTAGGACAGTTAACATGGTAGCTAAATAAGGGCTTGATTGCCTTACTTTTTATTTATATCCCAGGTGAGTTTTATTTACATAGTAATCTTTCAGTAACAGCAACTATCCAACGATACACCACATTTCGTATATTTGCTGAAGATAGATTAAATGGTAATTAAGACCTTTCCTTCCTTCTTTCCTTCCTTCCTTCTGTCCTTTGGCACTCTCCCTCCCTTGTCTCTCTCGCTGTTTCTCTATTTGCTCTGGTTTTAAGGTAGCCAAAATGTCACAATAGAGAATGTATAGTAGTTCCATTGATATACAGATGGCGTATCTACATTCACAGGATTTATCAGTGCCATGGTGTTGTCTTAGTAAAGCGCTTTCTATTTCAACTTCCTTAAATACATGATAATCACATTTTTCCATTATTTGTGCATTTGGAAAAAATAAGATGTAGGTTTAATGCATCTAGACTGAAAAATGGTTTCCTTTGTTCCAACTCAAATATTTAGTGGGACGATAAAGAAGCCTACAGTCCAATGATTAAATAAATGGAAAAACGGTAGGAATGCATCTTCTCCCTTGACTTTTCTGTGAAAGAGTATATTTTAAGTCTTATTTCCTACTGACATATGAATGGTGTATTATCCCCATGCTTACACTCACGACCTCAAGC
Organism: Myrmecophaga tridactyla; assembly: GCA_004026745.1. Taxonomy (NCBI): domain Eukaryota; kingdom Metazoa; phylum Chordata; class Mammalia; order Pilosa; family Myrmecophagidae; genus Myrmecophaga; species Myrmecophaga tridactyla. The sequence goes on from PVIY010021076.1 coordinate 22,663, forward strand.
TTAAATTAAAAACCGTTCCAATTCTCCAGCTCTTGATGGGATTTGAATGTAAAAGTTGGCTTGTCCTTTCTTTTTCTAACAAAAGCTTTTGTGTGGCTAAAATAATTTTTTTTTGTAGCATTGTCAGGCCCAAAATGCCATCTGCAGCATCTCGTGCTCAAGTGAATACTGGATCTTGCACTGGGAGTTTGAGCCAAGCTGCCCCCCACACAAGTGCCATGCACCCAGTTCCAGGGCTGGCACCTGAGGATTGTTACCTTTGGAGAACAAGATGGGGGAAAGGGTCTTTTATTTATTAAGTGCTATATAATCAGTAAACCTGCCTGTTCACTCTTCCCCCATCCCATTTCTCTCCCTCTCCCACCCCAGGTCTTTGTGCTCTCTTGAATTGCTGTTTGGCATCCTTATACATGTCTTATATGTTTATAAAGGATGTGCATCATTCAACAATATATTATTTGCTGTATTTAAATTTTTATAAATATAGCATTAGACCATATGTCTCCTGCAACTAAGACTTTGATTTTTATTCTTAAGGCCGTGAGGCTGTACGGTAATCAGGCCAAGCCCTCATAAGAATGCCATGAAGTAGTTTGGTCTAATTTTAAGGATGAGAAAATGGAGAATGAGAGAGGTTAAGGGATTTCCTCCAAGATACATCGTAGCAGACTGAGGTTAGGAAATGAACCATGATCCACAGCTCTTGCTGGAGCTTGGGGGAGGGCACATGTGAGAAAAGAGGCAGATGAGAAAAACTGCCTGACACTCAGCTTCCTAAACCTCTTCAAGTGAGCTGCTGGCTTGAACTCCAGATCAGAGCCAGTGATTCCATGTCTCCACACATCTGAGTTATTTGGGGAGATCTGACCTTGGCCTGGACCCCTAAGAGGGAGGTTCTGTCCTCTTGTATGTAGGACCTTTGATATTGGAGTTGATCAGTCTTGGTGCTTTATGAGCTGAGGTCATCCGCAACGCATCCTGTTTCTTGTAGACGGCATGACACCCTCCTGTGGTTTTGGAGATCTCACTCTCTGGGAGTCCGCAGAGCACTGCAAATGGGCTGAGGTTTCTTTCAAGAGGTTTCCCACCCCAGAGACTGCACTGTTCCCAACTTCATGATTCCCCACAACAGGAAGTACCACTAAGATGAAGCACACATATTTTCAACTTCAGAAATTACTTGGTTATGATCCCCAGATAAGCAAAATGCAATTTCCTAAAGCGAAACAATTTTGATAACATCAGCATAAAAGATCACCAATAAATACAAGGGTGGAGGAATCTTTGAAGATACATGTGGTTACATAAATGAGAGGACTAGTTGACAATGAAATACTGTACAGTTGCAAAAAGGATCAGAAAGTTCCAACATGTAGTGGTATGTAAAATTTCCAGGAAGCTGGTAAGTTAACAAAAGTGAGAAACAGAACAAGAGTGTATACAGTATGCTACATTTTGTTTTAGAAGGTGATTTTATAAAATATATTCATATTTGAATAAAGAAAAATTGGAAATATACGGAAGGGGTGGCCAGAAATTGAGGAGTGTATGAAGCAGGCATGAGACTACTCAATATAGACACATATCATTTTGGTTTTGAATCATGTAAAGTTTTACCTATTAAAAATAACTAAATGAATAAAGTTTTTCATTTAGTCAAAATTCTATCAACATTTAATTCCTATTCTTGATAAATACAATATAGCTGTGTAAGATGACAAGATTAGCAAGAGTGGGCGAGAACTAAAAGGAATGCTTTGTATGGTTTTTGAACATTTTCAGGAAGTCTAAAATTAGTTCAGAGTCTGGGGGGTAGAGAGAGGTGTTCCCTGATGACATGGAAAATTAAAAGAACATTTAAAACTGGGGAATATGATCAAAATAAAAATGTCAAGAACATTCAATCCCAGGCTTTTGGAAAGTGCAAAGGAAAGCTGAAAGGTATTTTAGACGTAGATTGTGAGTAAGAAGACCAAGAAAACATAAGCCCACTTTTTTAAAAAACATTTTTTATTGTGAAATATAACATATATACAAAAAAAGCAGTACTTTCAAAGTACATTTTAACAAGTACTTATAGAACAGATTTCAAAGTTTGGTATGGGTTACAGTTCCATAATTTCAGGTTTTTCCTTCTAGCTGCTCCAAGACACTGGAGACTAAACAGAAATATCAATTTAATGATTCAGCAGTCATACTCATTTGCTAAATCCTATCTTCTCTATATAACTCCTCCTACTCCTTTGATCCTTCTCTCAATCTTTAGGGATATGTGTGGGTTTTGCCCATTCTAACTTTTTTCATGTTGAAAAGGGGTGTTGACAGTTTGGGATAGGGGGGTGGAATTGGTTGATGTTCTTGGAGAGGCTGGCTCCTCTGGGTTTCAGGATTTATCTGGCCTAGGAATCATCTGAAGGTTTTAGGTTTCTGAAAAGTCAACTCAGTGTGTACAACTTTTGTAGGATCTCGGATAGAGCCCTGGGTGTTCTTTAGGGTTAACAGGAATAATGTTGGTTGGGATTTAGCAAACCATGGCAATTAGCAACATCTAGCTGAAGTTTGCCTAAGAGTAGCCTCCAGAATAGCCTCTCCACTCTATTTGAACTCTTTCAGCTACTGATACCTTATTTTGTTTCATTTCTTTCCCCACTTTTGGTCAGGAAGGCAATGTTGACTCCAGGGCCAGGCTCATGCAGGGAGTCATGTTTCACATTGCCAGGGAGACTCAAACTCCTGGACAGTCATGTCCCATGCAGGGGGGAGAGTCATGATTAACTTGCAGAGTTGGTAAGTGCACTTTGGAGAGCAGATAGTGTGTTAAAAGATATAAAGAGAGCCCAGGACTACTTCAAATGGTGATTTTTCTCCTTCCTTTTCGACAGGAAAAAAATGGTCTTTAAATTTTAAAGGTTAATGCAAATAGAGTTGGGAAAGACTTAAGCCTTTGATGGGTGAAGAAACAATGAAAACCAAAAAAAAAAAAAAATGACTTTTTAAGGTAAATCCAAACTCAGATGAATTATAACCCAGCAACAGAGGATATTTGCTTAAAATTGTTGAGTAATCACGATTTTAACAAGAAAATTGCCTGAGAGAGAAAGAAATGGTAAACGTTGACCTCCTATGCTTTATAGGAGAACATTCTGGAAGATACAGACTGGTAAATTTGAGAAAAATCCTCAATGTTCCAGAAGACTTCATTTAACAGATGTTTTGTAAGTCCTGAGTAAATGAAATAATGATTTTTAGAAGCTCTAAGGATTTGCTATGAGTAAGTCTGTATCAAACTAATTTTAATAAAACCCAGGGATATAACCTGTCTAAATGTCAGCATAGCACTGGGCAATTCCCTTCTTGGTATTCTAGAGGACAAGACAGATAGATGAATCCTTGAATGATGGTGAAGCCCGAGAGTTCTGCCCATTTATAGGTGTTTGAGCATGGCTGGTAATAAATTTCACCAGCCATCGCCCTGATGCAGGTCAGGATGGGGCATGTGGAAAGAGAGCGTGTCTGTAGCCTGTGAAAATGACAGGGCTCCACCAGTATCTGTGTCCCTGTTTCATCTACATCCGTAACACTAAAGACCTCTTTCCTTATCTACATATCATAAAATCAACCTATCTTCTTCCTCACGTACACATGTAAAAAACTGGTCATTTGCTATACGTACAAATGGAGTGGGCTGATTATTCTAATGCTCTGTTAATCTAAGACTACCGAAATTCTTTCTTTTTCACTCTTGTTATTACAAATATTCAGCATTGTCTCAGTACATTTTCCAGCCTTAATTAATGGAGCACACTGAACAAAGATCATTGTTTCCTTGGTGAATCATGAACTTGGGAAGCAACAAGGATTTCATTTGGACTTGGGGGCAGAGAAGGGGGAGATAGCTGGAGGTGGAGCCGAAGTTACATTGATCCTGGGAGCTGCTATTAGAATCACAGTTTTAGGTAATAACTTGTGCTTTTCTTTTTCTTTCGTTTTCCTTCTCTTCTCTTTCCTTTCCTTTGCCATTTCCTTCTTTCATTTTCTTTTCCTTCCTTCCCTTCCTCCATTTCTCTTTTCTTTCCTTCCATGTAGAAATAAACTTCTTCTCTCTTACTGCCCTTAGAAAAAACATTCTTCATTTTACTTGGAAGCCAGTCTTTTAGAACGTAATGTGACCTCATAATCTCTAAACTTAAATGGATCCACCATTTAATGTATAATTGAGCATTCAGAAGTGACAGGAAAAAAATGTGTCAAGGCCAGATACTCTAAAAACACAGGACATAGTTTAATTTTGAGTTTCTGAATCAGGTTGAGGTAGAAAGTTTCAGGCAGGGGAAATAATGAGGTGGGTTAGGGCAGAGGAAGGAAGGAAGGGAGGGAGGAAGGAGGAAGGAAGGGAATCAATACCAGAAAGTGGGTACAGGATTGTTACCAAATGACAATGGGAACATTAGTATTAGGAATGGTTATATTACAATCTTCTTGCCTAAGGTCTCAGCATCCTGCAATCGTTATCTTAGAAAATTTAATGTTCATGCCCTTATTAGCTGTTTCATTACCTACATAAAGTGGAAATGAAAATTTTTCTTAATCATAGGCAGAGAATGAAATTCATTCCCAAACAGGGTAGGTTTACTTGTTTTGTGGTTTTGATCAATAGCGAAGGTCATTATTTCTGGGCCCTGGTGCGGATTTTTGACACAGCCCAGCAGGCTCAATAGCACTAGTAACTTCCTACTTATTAAACTGGGAAATGGCCAAGGTCTCCAGCTAAGCCTATCTTATATACTAAATTCAGTTGTTGAATTTCTGAATTTGAAAATAATTTGTTGGATAACTATTATTCTTTGGGTTCTTTGAACATGAATCACTGGTTTGTCAGTGGTTTTCTCTCGACTTAAGCAGGCATCCTGAAAATGGATTAATGTCTTTCCCAACTGCCAGTGTGTCATTCCAAATGACCAACAGGATGACAAATCCTGACCCAATCCACCTTCCATTACAAGCTCTAAGGTACTCTTCCATGTAATGGTGGTTTCAGTATGAGTACTTCTTTCCTCAGTGCCCATATGTGTGAGGTTTCATTGAAGATAGGTTTGGGTAAGTAGCAGGAACTAGACTCCTGCTGGGTGGCTCCCCGCATTACTTTCCACCATGATGTATCCCAAGGAACTATAATGGGAGGAGAGTGGCTGTTGTAAGAAGATGCTGAATTAAAAATTAAACCAACTAAGAAGAAACCATTTTACACACATGAGCCCCCATGACGGATGACAAAAAAAGACCATTATCTGTTGTCGGCTTGGCGTTGCAGAACATTTCCTGGATGCACCCTAGCTCACTGTCTTTTTTACAGGATATGTCCTTTATAAAATAGCTCAGTGTGAATGTCTTCAGGTGCATTAGGCAGATGGTGGTGGAAGATCCTTTCATGAATTGCTTCCTGGAAGAATGGTCCTTGTAGGACCTGCGTTGCAGTGAACCAGTCAGTAACCTGTAATGTCAAGCTCCTGTGAGCATCAGTTTGTCATCTAGAGTAGAGCTCCTTTTGGTTGGTAAGAGAATAAAAGGGGCACAGCATTCTAAAGATTGAATGTTGGAAATTCTTGATCTAGGTTGAACTTTTCTAATAGTCAATTTTAAAGTTTAATTTTAAATCTTAAAATCAGGGCATTATCTGCATTATATTTTCATGATCTTAGATTTTCAGTGTATCGTCAAGTGACCTGAATGTAAAACTACCTGAGATCGTTACATATTTTGTGGTTACTTTATTTAATTTCTGTCTCCTCCACTAGACAACCATTAAATGAAGACAAAGATCTGAGACTTTGTAACCCCAGCATATAGGATATTTACTATATATAATATGCTTATATAGCATATTCCATAGAGTATATAATGGTTATATAGCATATACTATATATACATACATGTACTAGTATATAGTAATGTTTGTTGAATGAACTGCTTGCAGTGTTACTCTATTCATGGAAGAAGAGCACCTTAGATGAATAACCTAAGAGTTCTCTCGGCTATAAAATGAGTATTTTCTGAAATTATTCAATTTATTGATATGACATGAGGGTTCTGGTGTATACAACTAAAGCCTTCAGAGAAGAGAAAAATGTAAAGAAAATAGAAGATACTATGCAATCCCGCCTACCCAGATATGCCCTGTTAACATTTTCATGTTTTCCTTCATTTTCAAGTCTATGTATACAGAATTGGGGTGATACTACACTTACATCATGAATCTACCTTTTTTCCTCCATTATATTTAATTGTGACTGTCTTTTCATGCTATAAAAACCTTTCAAAACCTGAAGTCTAATGGCTGCATAATATCCCATTATGGAGATGTTCTATAGTGGCATTAACCACCCCAAACTCACTGTCATTTGTTTCGTTTAGATAGGTGTAAAATTTTCAAAATAGTGCTATGGAACTAAACTAATTATATGAGCAAGTCTCTGCATTTCTGTTTCCTGGAGGCTGATTTCTAGGAGAATTGATGGACCAAAGGTATGGACATTTTTAGGTACCTAAACATATTGTTGAGTTACTTTCTAGAAGTGTTGGATCCATTTCCACTCTTAACAGAGAATCATGTTGACTATGTAAATGATAACTTTCTTAAATTTTACAATGGACTTTATTAAAAAATTTTAAAGAATCTAAACTGGAGAAATTTTACTCCACAAATTTCTGACACAAATGTAAGAACTTGCAATGAAAGTATTGAAATCATTTTCCCCCATGCTAGAAGAAAATGTAACTGTATTTACAATCAACTTAATTTTAAAATTTAGAAAAATTTATTGTGTATCTATTATTGGTATATCCAAGTGAAAAATGTCCAACAATTAACTGAAAATTCAAATATGAAATTTAGGCAAGGGTCAGGGCTCAAGGCAGAATTTTAGTTTTATGTATCCACATGGTTTGTTATGCTAAGAGAATGGATTAGATCATCCAGGGAGAGTTTGGATAGCAGAAGGATAAAGGAACTAAGTGCAGAATCATGAAAAAAGTATATTTACATTAATTATTTAAGCCCAAAGGAATAATTATGTGTCAATTCCCAAAGGGATTGAAATGGAATGAGATCAAAATGAGGCAGGTTTAGAAAGACTAACCACTGGAATAATATGAGACATTATAAGGAAGATGAAACCAAGTTCTAGTCATTTTAAATAAAATGAAAGGAATAAAATATTGCAAAAGCTCATTATTTTCTGTAATTTTAAAGTGTTAACTAAATGTGGGATATCTCTAGTCTGTAATATCAAGCGCAGTCTTTAATTTATATTTTAAGATTCTTACCTTCAAAGAATATGGAAATAATTCAGTGGTATATATGTAGTTGTAATTAGTTTAATGTAATTAAATCAAATTGAACTAAATATTATAAAAATATGACATTTTTACCTACTAGAATGGATAAAATTCAAAAGGAATTGCCAGGGGTTGGTGAGGACAGAGCTGCTAGGAACATAAATTGATACAATAATTTGGCAGTATCAATTTGAATTGAAATCATAGCCAAATCTATAGCAGAACAATTGTACTCCTAGGCATGTAGCCATGAGAAATGAGATCATAGGCGTACCAAAAGAAATGGTCAGGGATATTTATAGGAACTTGGTTCAGCCCCAAACTGGAAAGAACCCAAAAGTCCATCATTAAAAGAACGGGATTGCTAAATATCCTAAAAATGGAATATATCACACCAATAAACAATGAACTACCACTTTATGTGAAAACATGGTTGAATCACACAAGCCAGGCAGAAAAGAACATCTGTTGTACGATTACATTGATGCAAATTTCAAGAACACACAATGTATAACAGGAATCGAACCACTGGGTATTCTTGAGGGGTACTGATTGAGCAAGCAAATTAGGGAGACTTTCAAAGGGTGAAGAAAGTGTTTTATAGCTTAATCTGAGATTCGGGTTCAGGTATATATATATATTTATATTTATATATACAAAATCAAGTTATGCTGATAATTTTAATATAAACAATAGTATAAGTAATATGCGCTTTATTATATGTATTTCACAACCCCCTTTTTTTAAGTTGGGTATTTGAATTCTTTGCCCTCTATTTTCAAATTAGAAATCTTACTATCAAACCTTCACACATCTCACCTTCATCTCAAGGTGAAGAATTGGAATTAAAAATTGTAGACTTCATAAGAGAGAAAACAAATTCTCCCCAGTATCTCATTGCCCTCTTCTGTTTACCTTGAAAGGATAAGCCATTATTTCTGTGATTGAAAGTGGAGCAACAGGTTTGCCTCCCCAAGCCCTTATGGTGTTCCGGGGAAGCCAGACCAAGGCTGAACAATAATACAATTACTACTCACTGTTTGTGAAGAGCAGTTCATATCCATTCCTGCTGAAACATCACATCCTTCCTTTCATAGGCTACTGTCAGTTTAAAGGCTAACAGAATTCTGTAGGATCAGGAGCAGTTGTCGGTTTTCCCTGGAGTCTCCTTTTCCTAATGAATACATTCCCTCGTTGTCATGGATTGACCTTTGAGCACTAATGTAAATCTTATGGCTGGTGGTTTAATTAATTGCTGTAACCTTGCTCACGGGGTTGTTCATTCACCCTAAGCAAGGACCACGTGCAATTAATCTTTTCCTAATTTTTGACACCGTGTTTTGCAATTATTGACCCTTTTTAAAAAAAAAACAATTTGATATTTTAGTCTTTTACAAACTGACACAAAACTGCAAGGCTCTTAAAAATCCATCAATGTTTGGTCCATAATGCTTACATTCATTTTCATGCAAAAGTACTACCATAAATACTTAAGCCACGAGCATCCTTTTCAAAGGACAAAGGAATTCAAATACTACACTCACCAGAGCTACCTTTGATGTGCTCACAGGTCCTCAAATGCTTGGTTGTTGACTGTCAGGGACAATTTAGACCTGCTTGTATCTTATAAAATAGAGGAGACAGGTACAGACTCAAGCCAGGCTACCATACCACTGCTTCTTTCATGGTTGCTTTCAACTTCAGGATCAGGGACAGCAGAGAACGCACCAGGGACCTTTAGACAAAAGCTATTTTCAGGAACAATATGCTCAAGGTCAAGCCAATTGAAATATCATAATGTGTTTCACAATTGAGGGAGGTATGCATTTTATAGTTTCCATTTTTCAGTTCACTCATTTTCCTGTGAAACTAACAATTGTGGGGTGGGGGGGGGAAGCAACCTCAAGTACAGCAGTATCAACAGATCTCGAATAAGAGGAACAAAGGGACAGGAATTTAGTGTTTGCAAGATTCATGCTGAACTGTCTCTTGAAGTATCTGTACCTTATTCTGTGTCTGCTTGGCTTCTGTTGACCCTTCCTTTAATCTGGTATTCCTTCTGTGTGCTCCATTTTGCCATCCTGATTGATCTACTCTTCTAACTCTCCACACTTTGACTTGGTATTCTGGTGAAATTTTGTATCTCCTTTTGCCGATATTGGCACTTTTGGACACCACTCTTTTTTAACTAAAGTCTTCTGCTAGACCTCCAAGCGTTCTCCTATGAAATAGCCTAATGGGAAGCTTCTTCAATTGTTTCCTCTTCAGGGGTCCAGTGAATTGACTCTGAAATACTGATAGATAAATAGTTTGCCTTTGTTATTACCAAAAGCCTTAAAGAAAAATATCCTGAGATGGATGGCTTTGACTTTGTAAACTTTTTTAATTCTAAAAAAAATAGTGTAATTGGAAATATTATCTTTCTGGTATGTTAATATGTTAATTAATATTTCTTCATCACACTAGAAAAACATATTCAAATAATTAAAATATGAAGTATTAGCATTGATGTAATCAATTTTAAATGTCTGTTTGCTATTGATTCCACTCTTCTAGAGCTTTAGCTGCCTCATTGCACTAAAACTTTCCTTGTCAATATCACCAATGACTTTCATATTGTTATATCAAATAGCCAATTCATAATCCTCATTTCTGATATATTAGCAGTATTTGATATAGTTGATTGATCACTCCCTCTTACTTGATAATCCTCCTTTATGAGATCTCAAGAAAGCATACTTGCTGATTTTCTTCCTACTTCTGTAGTCAAACGTGATCAATCTCCTTAATTAGTTTCTCATAGTTGTCAATTCTGGGAATGCTGGGGAGTACCCCAGAATTTTTTCCTTGGGCTGTTTTATTCTCTGTTTATACTAACTGCCTTGATGATTTTACCTAACCTCCAATTTAAATATTAACTGTATGCTTTTGGCTCCCAATTTATATCTACAGCTCTGAAATCCAGATTCAAAATTCCAACTTTTATCTCAATATTTCCACTTGGATGTCTAACAGGCAGCCCTCACTTCTGCACTTTCATTAAACTCTTGATCTTTCTCCTTCAAATCTGCCCCAAGTATTTTCTTGCTGAGAAAATGGCAATGGCCTCCTGCCAATTACTCAGGCCAGAATCTGGTGTCATCCTTGATCCTTCTTTATCCTTCACACTCTACAAGCCATTTAAGCTCCAATTTAAAGTTTTACTTTCAAAATATTTTCAAATATCTGATCTTCTCTCACCTCGCCTGCCTCTTTATCTCCTTAGTTTAAGTCATCATGGATTGATGGATTGTTGCAATCACCTCATGAATGGCTTCTGTTTATGCCCTGGCCATCCATACCCAACAAAGCAGCCAGAGTAATCCTTTTATGATGGAGGTAGATCTTGCCATTCTTGTTATTAAAACTCTCTGATAGTTTCCTACTTCATTCACAATAAAAGCCAATAACCTAATAAAAGCCTTCAAAGTCTCCAAATACCTGGCCCCCTAACACCTCTCTGCAGTTATCTGTCTTTTACTCTACTCTACCTATATTGACCTCCTCCAGGAATTTTCTCTAGCTGATTCCTCCGACCTAAATGTCATCCCTCCAAATATCCACCTGGCTGTCTCCTTTATATATTTCAGCTTTGTGTTAACTTCTCAGTGAGACTTTCCCTACCTCCAGGTTGGACAGAGATGGAATGCCTCAACTGGACAATTTAAGGAGAGTTTCCTGAAGGGACTGTCTACAAAAGTGTGGGCATGGATAATGGATAATGGAGTATGACTACAGATAATGCGGTATCCAGTGCCCAGTCCCAGCTCATTTCTCTTACTGGATCTACGCCTGAAGGGCTGGGGAGAGAGTGGCTAATAACCCTGAAAAGAGTGAGCTGAGTGGAGAAGATCACTCTCTCTGAAGCTGAGCCCTTCACTTAAGGAGCATGACAAACCCACAAAGGCGCTGCAGTGATAGAAAATGGAGAAATAATCCTATTCTCACTCTTCTATGTTCCTCTGATCTCTTGGCTGGTACTCCCCATTGGCCACCCCCAAGTAGAAGCCAGAGGTCAAAGGAGACCACTGAGTCTAGAAAGTTCAACCTCGTAGAGTAAACAGCAGAGAAGATTTGGAGGGAAAAAGACAAGATATCCATCACAGACCAAAATATCAGACTTTTTAGCACTTTTGCCTATGCCTTGCCACTTATTTTGTTTATAGATATTTAACGTGCAAAGAATGGCCTAGGGTTTTCACTCTGTATTATGAAAAATTCTAGAGATGGTTTTCACAAAGTAATCTCAGATATGATGCTTTCTGCATACCATTGTGAAAGTATCAATGAATAGAATTTTACCTTTTTAGAAACCATTTGAAAGCTGTTTTATTTTCCCATTCACATAATTACAATATGGTTTAGAGATGATGATCTTAGAGACCACATCCAGTCCGAAAGGGAGTACAATGTGAATCTTCAAAAAAACAATTCCTAAAATAAGTGATGGTTAAATCTCTTTACAGCCTAGCAACTGTGTTTTGGAACAAGTGTCTTTTTTTTTAGGTGGGGGGGTTGATGTGGTGGTGGTGGTGGAGGCAATGGCACAGAGGTCATCCAAGTGGCTGAGAGCTTAACCAGAAAACATGACTTTTGATATTCTGTGGATTTTGCAAACTGGAGATTTTTCACATTCCTGATCCCCTTAAGTCACTATGGAAGAGCAGATGCAATCAGATGCTATCCATACTTTGCCCAAATCCCCACAAATCTACTTTACTGGTTCTCTGTGGCTTTTCCTCAACTTTATATGCTTCTTCCCTAACACTCTTTTGAGGAACTGTCTGCCGGGGATGACGGTTAAGTTATGTTTGAAGTTGCTAAGTTTGGATCTTAAATTTGAGTCCAGGTGGTAGTCAGGTGTTACACAATGGGAAACTGAGGTCATAGCACATGAGAAAAGATCATTTGTCCTCAAGACCCAGAGGGGGACGGTGGGGGGAACCTGAGGGGTAGCACCATATGACTCCGTGGCTCAGCCACCTGGTGGGGACACAAAGGGCTTGCGCCTTGTTGCTTTATTGTGCCCAGCAGTGGAGGTCAGTAGGTTTCCCATGGGAGTCAAGGGTCATTTGGTTTAGAGCAAAGGCACACAGAAAGGGAAAGGGACTGAGGGTCCAAGGGTGGTGGGGACAGTGAGCTTTTCATTTGGGACCAGCTGTGCGTTTTGGGTGAGGCATGAGGGTGGGATGGTGGTGGCCAGATACAGGTTTGGACTCGAGGGGTGTTCGTGCCCCAGGGCTGGAAGCTGCCTGCTAACTAGGCCAAAGCTCAATGTCCAGGCAAGTGGTTTAGCCAAAGTAAGAGGCATGCCGCAGCAGCACAAAAAGCAAATTTGACAGTTATGGCATGTTACTTGAACCCTGCTGCTTATAACATTTGAGTGCTGGAAGAGTATAGCTTTAGTTTCAAGATTGTTTGGATGGTCTCAATTCTTTGCATTTTCACATTGATTTTAAAAATCAGCTTGCCAATTCACACACACTCACGAAATTCCTCTGTGATTTATATTGGGATAGCACTGGTTCTATGGATCGTTTTGGGAAGAACTGAGACCTGAACAATATCAAGTCTCAGAATCCATAAAAATGGAGTATCTCACCATTATTTTGTGTCTTTGTTAATTTCCCTCAGTGATGTTTTATAGTTTTTAAGAGGTCTTGCTCACCTCTTGTTAAATTTATTCCTAGGTATTTTTTCGTTATTGGTGATATTGTAATTGGTGTAGTTTTTAAATGTCATTTCCCAGTTGCTTGTCACTAACATTTAGAAATGCATGCTGGATATTGAGAGGCTGCATTGTATGAATTCTGTTTTACATTGAGTATAATTTAAAGGGCCTGGGATTTTGTTCTGGACGGTGATTAAGTGATTGCCAGCTTCTCTTTATCTCATGCATCTTTGTTTTGTTCTTTATTTGGGCAGGTATACCTCCATTTTGGTCTTAATGCTAGAGTATGGCACTTACTCTGATGGTGAAATTAATTCTTGAGCCACAGCCTTTTTGGATCCTCAGGCTAATTCCAGAGAGACTTAGCAAAATCTGTATTATCTGCTGGGCCAGAGCTCCACTATTTCCTTCACCTTGGGACCACAGCCATCTTCATTCCAGTCTCAACCATGTGGCATCTTTTCTCTCCTAGGGCTCAGGGAGGGTTTCCCTGCTAAGTCCTCCAAGGACTTTGAGGGACCCCCATTTAGACTTCTGGGCCCTCTTCTGTACAACTTTCTGCTGTCCTTTACCATGCCCACACTTTCTAGTCATGTTATCAGCCCCAGACTCCAACCTCTGTCCCCCAGTTCAATACGACTACAATGCTTTGTTTGGGCTCCATTTCACTGCTATACAGAAAGTCTCTGCTTGCCTGTGGTCCAATTCCTGAAAACAGTTCCCATGTGTGTTTTGCCCAGTTGTTTCATTATGGCCAAAAGCAGAAGTCTGGGGCATTTTCCTAATACATCTTTCTCCTGTGAACTTCTCAGAATCTGGTTCTGTCAGCCTAACCTAAGATAGGTGGTTATTGGGAAATTATGGTAAGCCTGATGTGTGCAACATTATTATGTAAAAATAAAAAAGGTCACTTTTTAGAGTGAGAATTTATTAGTTTTTTCTGTCATGGTCTTGAGCCAGGAAAAACACATATAACTGATTTTAGTCATGTAAGACCAATATGAATTTGGGGCTGTTTGCTGGAGCATATTTGACGGTCCCATTTCTACATAACTTTGTACGTTGTTATATTTAGTAGTCAGTAAATTATAAATAGTAACGAATAACTCAAATATAGTTGCTATTGTTAGAGAGACCAGTGGAAACATTTGACCCATAACATAATAGATTGCCGTGCACAAGTCAGGGCCAGTAGCAAAATGTACCTTCTCATCCGAAAAGGTCTTAGTGTGTTACAGCTTTAGAAGAAATATGCTTCTTCTACTCAGTTAGGTCTCTCCAAAAAGTCTTGACACACAAAGCAATGAGGTTGAAGTAGAGCCTCGTTATGTAGTTTTCTAATCAACTGGATTTTCAATCTTTCTGAGTGACGAAATGAATGAGTTCCAAAAAAAAATGTGAATGGTTAGAAGGGTGCAAATAAAAAAAAAAGGTGCAAATTCTGCAAAACAAATTCTTACTGAGTTTCACATTCTCAAGTATGTACCACCATTTCATGACATAATGAATGTGATACACATAAGAAGTACAATTTGTTTTGGGTGCAAAATCAGCTCTGTTACTTACGCTAATTGGAAGCAAGAGGAATAAGGATAAATGAAACCTCCAGATAAACCTGTTCACAAGCTCTTTTTTTTTTTTTTTGTATCCTATACAGCAGGGTCACATTTCATTCTTTTTCCATGTAGGGATCCCATTATTCCAGCACCATTTGTTGAATTTTTGTTTGCTTGTTTGTTTTTGCTTTCTTTTGTTGCCTATTTTGTTTGTTTTGGGGAAGTGCATGGATGGGGAAATGAACCTGGTCACAATCTCTGTTATCTCAATTCTTGCATAAGCACCATCACCAAGTAACCAAAATCATTAGATTCAATTCTGACTGCTTTATTTTCTGCTTCCCTCTGACTGGCAGCATTCTTCATAACTAATGAAATGATCCCAGCAAAGGCAGGCATAGGGATGATGGCTTAGACTTATACTGAACAATGGCCAAGAATTGAAGGCATATGGGTTTTCCTTGTGGTTAAGATACAGTCAGGAGTGAGAGGACATAAGTAACAGATTGTGTCAGGCTCGAATGAGAAGTTGAAGGGATTTGGAAACATTAGGTAGTTATTTTATACTTTCCATCACTTTAGTAATACAGCTTATCTGAGGAAGTCACTTAGAACAAAAATCCTAACAGTTTTCTGGCTATGGTTGTCATCCTCCCAATAGCTTCAGATGTCTCTGCATATACTTTTTACTTCTCCAGCTTTCACTGGGAGAAGCACAGGCCAAGCCTTCATCAATTTACACCTGATATTGCCATGGTCAAGACAAGGCTCCATTATACCAGAAAATTCTAGGCCCGAGAGCAGATATTATTTGCCATTTCGGGAATCTGCAATGGCTTCTTAGAATGGAGCACGATGTGACTGACTGTAAAGGGCTCCCAAAGCAATGCAAACTCTGTAATTGCAAACAAGCATTCTCCTCCTTCTGGAGTCTCGTTTCTTATTGTTCCTGGCTTCTACTCTTCCCCTAGTTGTCCCTGCCTTCCCCACAATCCCTCCTCTTACGGAACACACTTTGCCAGTTCATGAGCACTGCTCATGGTCTACGGCAGCTGTTTCCAATCTCACCCTTTATGAGAAGCCTTCCCTGACTTTCCAAGCCCAGGGTTCACACTTGACCATGTGTGTTCCCCTCAGGATTAATTTACTGCTTTTAGAGCTGCCATAATTGGAAACATATCCTCTATCTCAAACATATTGAGTTTCCAGGGAGAGCGTGCATCTATGAGTATTCACATTAAATTAGGAATTGGAACTGGAACTCAGCAGAGTATTTGGGGATAGGGATAATCGTACACACATACCTTGCAATCGCCTCTGTTTCTAACCCTGGCGTCTTATCATCAGTTTCTTCTCAAAACTCCTGTATTGTGGAGCTGGACCAACCTAAGGGAAATATCAAGTCTACAATTAAGACATTTTCAAAGTTGTGGCATATATACAATCACCTAGAGAGGTTGTTAAAATGCTGATGTGATATCTAAGACTCAATCTCAGGTATATTTCTGCAGTAAACCTTAGGTAGTGCCCAGGAAACTGATTTTATAAAATAACCTAAGATATTTATGAAGCAGATTGTTAAAATTCACACTTCAAGAAACCCTGAAATAAGGAATAAGCCTAATTTGAAATTGTCTAAGAATAGAGAAGAATTACTTAAGTGATGGTATAAATAAAATGGAGTATTGTACAGTCATAAAAATAAGAGATTACTAAAAGTATAGCAAAATGTAAAGGTGCTTACAGAAATTGAAAACACAGTGCATTCTCTTTATCTCCATACTGCCAAGCAGTGGTCTAGTTGTCATTTCATATTTCAGTGCACAGTTTTAATCTTTCGTCTGTCACAGCATCTGAGAGTGGCTCCACAAGTCAGCAGGGGTCTTGGCCAGCACTGCACCACACCTTATCTGTGAAAAGAGAGGAGGGTATTAGATAAGGTCCCTTGAGTTGATAACAATTGTGTGGTCTGCCCATTAAATCAGGGGTGGATAGAGCAAACATTTACTTTTTCTCTATTGACCAAACGAAAAGAGAATGAAATGATAACCAGAAGAGTAGAGAACAAGTTAAAAGAAATATCAGAAATTTTGAAAAGCAGAGAACTTAAGGAGGAGAACAAGACATTTCTCTTAGATGTTTGTGGAGGTTTATTAGTTCAAGAAGGTAATGGCAAACCTATGAGAGCCTCAGGTGTTAGTGTAACAAGGGGCGTGGTGGTTATGAGACAGATGTGATAACAGGGGAACTAATGAAAGTATCTGTATTAAATTACTGAATCCCCGTCCCACTTCCCTTCTCCATCACAGAGAAGGCTAACTTCAGTGCCTGGGGCAGGAAAACAGAGGTTTCTTCTCTACAGAAGATGAACCTGACTGTACCAAAATTTAAACCACCTGTATTAAAAGGATACCACAAACATAGCAAAAATAACAAGCCACAGACTGGGAATATATATAAGGAAGCACATATGAGTGACTAAAGATTTGTATCTGAAATACAGACAGAATTGCTACAAGCCAATATAGAAGACAAGCACCCAATCTAATAGTGGTCACAGGATATGGACAAGACTGAGGAAAGAAATGAGCCAGATTAATACTCATGGACATGCAAATTAAAATAATTACACATTGCCATTATTAATGTACTGAAAAGATGAAGAAATAGAGAGAAAGCTATCTACGAAATTCATGAAATTGGTTATTTCAAGGAAAAAAATAGAGGTACTAAATAGTAAAAGTAAAGAGAACAAAGCACATCTATATCTTTGGCATTTTACTGTCTTAAGCAAAAACTCTGGAGCTAAAGCAGAAAAGAAAGAAGGAAGGAGGCAAGCAATCAAGAAAAGAAAGAGGGGAGGATAGTAAAAAAGGAAGGGTGGGAGGGAGGAAGGAATGTAGAAAAGGAGGTAGGAAGGAAAGAGAGAGGGAGGGTGGAAAGGAGGAAGGGAGGAGGCAAAGAAAGAAAGAAGGAAGGAAGGACTTTAAAATGTCCCAGAGGAAAGACCTCTATAGGTTGAAATCCAGCCGATCAATTAGCAAGCCCATGTACCCAGTTCTCCCACAAACTCTTCAGTGCCTCACTCTTAAACAGAAAAACATTCAAAACAGCCAGACAATTAAGAACATCTTTCAGCCTGAACAAGACTGAGAGAAACAAATAGAAAATAATGACAGCAGAGGAAAATGAAATAATATGTAAAAATTAATAAAACCATTAAAAAACCCATAAATTACTACCCTCAGAGAATATGAGATCTAGAGAATCCATAAAATAAGAACAAAATATTATGAAGAAACCACAGAACAGGAAAGAATCCTTATTAACCTTGGAAATTAGCCAATATGAGAATCCATTGTGTGCCTATACTTAATAATGGGCAGAAGAATCCTAGGGGTAAAAAGCCTTCCAATGAAAAGAAAGACCAAGCAAACAGGTTATGTGCAATGGAATGAGCCCCAGAACGATATTAGTCACTGAAGAGTAGGTAGCAATAGAACGAAGACTTAATAACTCTGATGCTAAATAATTTACAACACAGAGCTCCACACACAGCCAAATTATCAATCAAGTATATAACTAATACAGATATTTTCAGACATGCATGGTTCAGAAACTTACCTTTTAATAGGGCATTAATTAAAGATATGCTGCAGAAAAATAATAGAGTGAACCAAAAAGAAGAAGAGGGATCCTGAAAATAAGGAACCCAACCCAAGAAAACAGATGAACTCAATGGAAGAGGTGCCACAGGCATGTGGATAAATCCACCTGGAATGAAGCAAGAGGGAACATCAATGAAGCAGAGCTCTGAGAATGGAGTCTTTTGGGGAGGAAAACAAGATAGGAGAAGGAATGTGTGATATGACTGAATATTTGTGGGGGAGCATCATCTTCTGAAAGTCTTTGCAACAAGAAAATGCAGACATGAATACACTTTGCAAAAGATAAATTCTACAGGAAAGAACATTTCATATAGTGCATTACTTAGCTCTACAATGAGCATCCTTTTTACTCATAATAAACACTATAATATAAATGATTATTTACTATGTTCCATATGTTGTTTTAAGTTTTTACACTCATTTAATTCTCAGAAATCCTATAAAGTGGAAGATATTATTATCTCCCTGTTTATCCTGGGGACAAGGAAACTGGCAAGATGAAGTCACCAGCCCAAGGCCACCTCCTGATGAGTTTGGCCCTGTGTTGTCTGATTGCAGAGTCTGTGATATGAAACTGTATGCTTGGTTGCCTCCACTTCCATTGTTTTAGCCCAAAATAGTGTTATTTCAATATAGGTGGGGCTGAGGGAGATAAACAGAAGAGAGGTAGGAAGAAAATTGATAACAATTCAACAATAAATAGAAGTATGAGTATATTGTTATGTAAAAAGGAAGAAATCACTAAAAGAAATATTTAAAGAAATAAAAGTGCCCCATTCCCACCATCATGAAGATATTTAGCAACTTTGAAGACAAATGAGCATTAGCCAAGGAGTGTATTCATGTAGTATTTTGAATAGCAAAGTTCGGGCGTAGTTTTATAGCTTAAAGTTAAGGTTTTTCAAAACTAATGCAAAATTTAGGAGGGGCTGAGTCCTTCTGGTGACCACTCGTTGTTCCCAGCTCCTCCTTTTACAGAGAAATGTATTGGAACCCAAGAGTAAATTGACTTCACACAGGTTACAGAGTTGGGGATCAATCTGCCTCCATGTGTGAAGGGTCCACTGTAATTTTTCAGATAATTATAAAGAAGCTTTTAAATTATAACATGCCCTCTACTTTGCTGCCTCTTCATACATTAATAAAAAGACTGCAGGGCGGCTGCCGTGGCTCAGCAGGCAGAGTTCCGACCTGCCGTGCTGGAGGTCTGGAGTTCGATCCCTGGTGCCTCCTGCCCATATGCAAATTAAAAATAAATAAATAAAAAGACTGCAGAATAAAATCAGATGTCTATTTGGGTTATTTCTGATAGAACATGCCAATAGCAATGTTTAGCAGATACCCCCTATGATTTGAATCTATCTTTAAATGATACTTTTCTCTAAACAAACATACAAACAACCATGAAAATGACTGTCTTCAAGCCTATTTGTACTATTTTCATAAAAGGTAACATTACCTATACATCGGCAGAAATAAATTTCATGGTAGTCTGGGGGCTTTTCTTTGCCCATGGAAGTTGCTATAATGCCACACACTGCAAATCTAACCAAGCATAAATGTTTAAAATGATCCAGGAAATATTCCTTCATAAAAATCACCATAGTTCTTCTCAGCAGGGTATTTGGACAAAATATTTCCTCTTTCTTAACCTATAAATATTTGGAAGAAAGACTCCTTATGATGTGAATTAGGTTTAACCCTAAGCTATTTAGAGAATTGTCTTCCCTGCTTTGATCCTTTCTGCTGCATAGGCTGATGACTAATGTCCCAAGAAATACCCGCAAAGCTCTGGAACAATGAACTAGAAGCTCAGTGAGGAATTTTTATGGTCCAGGCATGAAAATGCCCTTGAAAAGAAACGAAAATACAAGTAAGTAGGATGTAAAACAAAACACAACAATCATTTCAGTGAACAACCTGGAAACTTTACCCACTCTGTTAATACAAACATAGCTGAAGAGGCAAAAACCCAAAGATTAAGTCCCAAATTAGAGGTTCTGTTTTTTTTAAACACCCAGCTATAGATATTGTGACACCTCTTTTGCGGGTATTATTCTTAAATGTTATCCACT
>PVIY010021077.1:0-43008 GCA_004026745.1 Myrmecophaga tridactyla
GGGGGAAAGCTGGGCCGGGGTAGCAAAGGAAGCCTAGCGGGACTGGACACCCGGGTGGAAGGGGAGGGGGCATCGAGGGTGGAGAGGGTAGGGCGGAGCGCACCGGGGCACATCCGACCCTCCACCTGCCCGGAACGCCTTGCCCCTCGGTCATCGCCAATTGTGGGGGCACTGGAGTTCTCTCGGGGGCTGGTTCCCCTGGGAAACCCCGCTGAGAAACATAATGAGAATCTACTTGTTTCCAGCACGAAGGCTGGATCCTTTTCTCTTGACTTTCTCCTGCTGCCCTGCAGCCTTGCGCGGTAGCTGGAGCCGAGGCCCGCTGCCTCGCATCCGCAGTACAGAAGGGGCGTGGAGAGGACACAGGGCCGAGGCCAGGGCGGGAGAAAGGTCGGTCCCGGCCTGACGAGGCCGCACCCCACCGCCAGATGGCGCCCGCGGGATCCTGAACAGGGCGAAGAAGGCCCAGGTGGGTCACCGGTGTGGGTTGAGGTGTCATTTATGGGACCCTGGAATTAGGAGGCGTTACTTCTGAAGAGTCTTAAACGCTCACTGATATTTATTCCTTGAGAAAGTGTTCTCATCCAGGTGCGTCTCCAATAATCAATTGCAGGTTGGATTAGAAGTGTTGCAAATAAATTACAATAAAGTAAAAAGAGAGAGAGAGAGAGGCAGACAGCAGCAGCAGGCTTGCAAACCCTATCTTGGTGCATGTGTGGGGGTGGGGGTGGGGGTGGGGAGAGACAATTCCCCCATAGACCCTGAGTGAGAGTGCGGTTGTGTCTTTTCTAAAACAAAGCAATCAACCTCTAAAATCTGACATATCGAGTCAAATTGGTTATCCGGCATAATGTAGTTTTTGAGCTTCTTTGAAAACCGGAGTTAACTTTAATTTCAGTGCATTTATGTCCAGCACACATGTTTACACAGATGCAACCAATGAAAAACAGCAGAATTTTTCTCTTTGGAAAGGCATTAAAATTTTGATAGTGTGAATAAGAAAATGACAACATGTCATTGAATTCCCCTGAGATGTCTTAATAAGATGGGAAGGTTGCAGTGACTGTGTGTGTGTTCTCCATGACTTCCCTGGATGTTGAGGCCAATTCTGGGGATAGGGTGGTCAGGAGTCCTCCCGCTTTGTACTCCCACTGATATCACCAGCCACAGAGCAGTCCTCACCAGCCCAGGCGGCCCGGGCCTGTTAGCAAAATGGGTGATTGGAATCCAGGCTTTTTCCAAGGCCTGTGCTCTTTCCACCAACCTAGGAAACATGTGCTCTCCCTCTGCGCTCATTTGCTCAACATGGACTGATTGACACCCCACTGTGTGCCTGGACTGGGTCCAATGCCTGGGTCCACCCCACAGAGCCATCTGGCTCCAGAACTGGAATAGAAGTGCCAGAAACAAAGCACATACAAGGAACTGCTTAATTACAAGTTGTGTAACGAACTAAGGAAGAAATGTCCCAGGAAACCAAGTTCTAGGGGTTGTTTCCCAGCACTCAAATATAAGAGCTGGTGGGCATCCTCATGGCTAGAAATTCTGAGAACCAGCGAATAGTGAGGACTCTTTGCACAGCACTCCTGTGGATTGCTCTTATTCCTTTCAGTCACCCCCTGAGGTCCACTCTGTATATATCCCATTTTGCAGATGGAGAAGCTGAGGTTTACAGGAATTGAAGACATTCCATGGGCCTCCCAGGCTTCAAAATCATGGCAGCTTTTTATTTTTAGAATAGAAGCTTGTTTTTCCCCCTCTATGTCCTGAACGCAAAATTGAGAAAGGGTGCAGCACTGACCCTAGCTGCTCTCCTCACCCTGGATGGTGCTGCCTAGTCAAGGGAAGCAGCACGGAGTAATGAGGGAGGGGGCGGTCAGCCCCGGGGGGAAGGGGTCGGCCCCTTGCTCTGCATTGGATTTGGATGGCTCAGGCTCCAGAGCTCTGCAAGCCTGTCTTTCTGAGCATCACGCAGATGCTAAACCCGCTCAGCCAATGATGCCGTCACCAACACAAAGGTCAGCCTTGGCATGACGTGGGAGATAGCAGCACCTTCCCTGTTCTCGAAAGGGACGCTTGAGGCACTGGGTCCTCCACAATCAGGACCTGGGAACCTGAGTGCAGGCCCTTTGATCTCTAAGCCTGACTCATGGAGCCTCCCCTGCCTCCTTTGTAAAGTGAAGTTAGAAACCAGCCACCTCTGGTCTCCCAGCTTCAGTGTTCAGTATGTTTAGGGTGAAAAAAGCTGCAAATTCCATTGCATGTTTAAAAAAATGAAACCATTTAAATAGGTCAGATTTAAAAAAAAAAAAAAAGGTATTTGGACTAGCTTGGTCCAACTCTAAAAACACATAATGGGACCTCTGAGTTTGGTTGGAAAAGGATCAAGTTGTCCATAATTGCATCCTAGTTAGCAGTGCCTTTTGGCCTTGGGAGCCCAGGCAGCCCAGGGCGTGCCCCCTTTGGCGGCTGGGAGAGCCCGTGGGCAATGGGATTCGGCTCTGTTCCCTGGCACTACCCCTGTACCCACTGGACCTCACGGGAGCCTTGGGAGGGTGCGGGATGGCCATGGAAGGGGATCCCACAGGCTGCCCACTTCTGCAGGGAAGCTGGGCCCTTCCCTGGCTGCCCTTCAACTTGCAGCTGGTTCTCATTCTGTTCAGTGAGTGCATGAAAGCTGAGGAAGGACTTAATCTGAAATCATCACAATCTGAGGAGTGGGTTGCTAATAAAGGAAATCAGAGCAGCTAGGAGGAAAAATCTGAGATGACAGGATGATAACCCATGACAAACTTTGGGATCTGTCCTGTAACAACTTCTTGAAAAGTGCTTTGAAAACTATTTAAAAAAAAAAAATGAAATCAGGCGGTCCTCCCTTATTGCTGCTACCATTTTAACAACAAATATTCCAGCAAATTTCAGATGAATTCAAGGAAAGTCCACCCGTGCCACAAAGAGCAGCCTACATGGTGGATTAAAGGCTTCTTGGTACCAAGCGCCCCAGCACCTCCGGGAGCTCTCCCCACCCTTGGTCACCCAGTTGCTGGGAGGCCCCTCCCTGACAAGTTGCCTCTCGTCGAAGCCTGTGACATTCTCTCCGGCACACAGCAGATAAAATGTGCAGGAGTTTTCCTTTTAACAATTATTAATAGGAGAGAAACACCTCTAGAGGTGGGATCTCAGAAGCCCCGAGAGGCAAAGCTCCTATCTGCTTCCCGGAAGGCAGTTACCGGTTCTCCCTAATCACATATGTGTCCCTATCATCAAAAAGACAATTTCCAATAAAATCTGGCTATGGGTGGAGGGTGTGAAGGCCCAAGTTACATGACTCCCCTCTGTAAGGCTGTGGGCCTGCCTCAGTTTCTGCATCTGTACCCCAGGGTACTGACACCCAACTGTCTCCCTAGCTCCATCATGGCAGCACCCAGCAGAGCTACAGGGTTTACACGGGACTTTCTTAGTCTCTATGCAGATTTGGTGAAGCGTGCTGTCGTCAGTAAAAAAAGATTCTCCTAGAAACAAAACAAACACAGCCATCTTCTTCCCTCTGAGCAGAAGAGGGCCTGCTGTTAGACCCTCATGGATTCTGAGGGAAATCCTCCTGAAATGTCAGAGTCTCTCCAGGGGAGCGGCTCACTGGTTAGGGTTCTGTCCCTTAGACAGAGCTACATGGCCGTGCAAGGAGAGTTACAGCCAGTCCCGGAGGCCAGCTGGGTGAAGAATTAGCACAGGAGGGGCAGGAGGCAGCTTGGGCAGGCTCTCCTGCCCCTGCTTTCTAGCTCAGCCCTCGACTGATGGCCTCATCTCCCCACCCAACATGCTGTATCCCACTGGTTCCCACCTTGCCTGGCTCCACCAGCATGCCCACCCTCCCTCCACTGTCTCAGTTGACCTTTCTCAGACTCCCACATGGCCCCAGATTATCTGAATTCCCTTCCCAAAGGCCGATGGGTTACACTCCCACTACATTGGGTGTGAACTTTGCTTACGGAACTAACTGCATCATCATTATTTGCTCACTTGTTTCTTTCCCCAATGAAGTATGCATTCCCTTAGCATTTATTTTAGTTTTCAGTCTACACATGCAGTCTCACAAACTACTCGGCAGACTCTGAGGAGAAACAATCATGTCTTTAAGTCTGTAGTACCACCAAGGAGTTCAGGCCCTGTGCTAGGAAGAACAAAGGGTCTTTCTTAGCCAAATCTAGAGCCAACTAAGAGATTTACAAGGCAAAATCATAAACAACAAGAGGTTCTGCAAAGAGCAGCTGGATTAACCATCAAATACCAATCTATGCAGCACAGCCAAGGTACAGGGTATAAATAACATCTGTAGCATCTCATTAGAATTAAAAAGTCAAAGACATAACCTAAAATTTGAATTTAAACTGAGAAAACTAAGAATAAATTCCTTGCAGATAAGATTTGTGTCTTATTTACCTTGTTCCCGTGGTACTATGAATGAAGGAATGAATAAATGAGTAGATGAATAAATGAATAGACTGATGGCTACTTATAGGAAATAAACAAGAGGAAAAATGTAATATTTATTAAAGCATTAAGTTAGTAATCAAAAACTCATTTTGAGGACTTTTCTTTTTTTCATTAAATGAGCAAGTCTTAGCAAATCTAAACAAAATTCTATTCCCCACTCAGGAGAGGTTAAAAACGTAACTCTGAGGAGCCATAGGGGCTTTAATGGGATCATTTAAAATATTCTATTGTAGTTCTTTTCATGGCTCATATATCCTTAGCACACAGCATGCCTTTTCCCCTCTAGGCTTCTCTTTCTGTTCAAGTAAAAAGTTAGGGGTCAGCTAAATTTGACACCTCTTGTGAAATTCCAGAGGTTCAAAAAGTAATGCACTATAGGGCAAAAGGGTGTTTTTTAACTTTTTATTTTTCTTTAGAAACCTACCCAGGAAGTCATCATGGGTATCTTTATTATAAGAGAAAGAGAAAAGAAGTAGGAGGTGGAAGGAAAACTGCAAGCAACCAGAGCATTTTATGCTATTTTTTTAAGTTCTTACTTTTAACAAATATGATTTGGTTGTCCTTTACATTTTGACACCTTAGCTACTTGCTTCCAATATTGAAGAAAACATATAAATATTAAAAAAAACAGCATAAAAGGAATGAAATTCTGACACATGCAATAATATGGATGAACCCTGAAGAAATCATGTTCACACAAAAGGACAGATAGTATATGATTTCACAAATATGAAATAACTCGGACATGGAAATTCATAAAGACAAAAAGTAAAGTGATTGTTAACAGGAGAAGGGGGAGGGAAAATGGGGTGTTAATGCATTATGGGTATAGCATTTCTATTTGGGATGATGAGAAAGTTTGTTGTTTAATCCTTATTACAGACTGTAGGTTTACAGAAAAATCATGCATAAAATACAGAGTTGTGAAGGGAAAGCTCGGGTAACGGATGATGGTGATGGTGGCACGATACTGTGAATATAATTAATGCCACTGAGTTGTCTGTAAGAAGGTGTTAAAATAGGAAATGTATATATTTTACCACAGTTAAAAAAAAAATAATAACGCATTGCAGTCAGAATAGCAGCCAGAAGATTATCTGCTGTAAAAGGATGTTTGGCTGATGCCAAGTCTGTGACAAGGTGCAGGATTCGACAAAGTAGAAAACTTCCGAGGGACCCTGTGGCTGGCAGAGCTGTTTCTAGCTGCAGCTGGGTTTCTGCCTCCTATAAGAAGGCCTGTGCTGAGTGTGTCTGCAGTCTTCTCCTGAAAGCTCCACTTTTAGCTCAGTGTCAAGCTTCCAAGAATTCGTTCACTAAGCTAAAAGGAGATTCCTTTGAAGCTCGTCCAGCTTGGGGGGTGTGGGGGGAGGAGAGAATTGAGACAGAGACGCGGCCGTCCTGGGGCCTGATGGCCAGTATGTTTACATGGTGATCAAATGGCATTCCAGCCCTGGGCTGCTGGGCCCTTGTTTCCTGTCTCTAGAAATGGAGGGTTTTCCATTTTATTCTCCAAAGAAGCCAAAAGTATCACACATTTACCGTAACAAGTCCAAGGAAAGTCATATTACAAACCAAATAAAATAGGAAAATTAAACAGAATTTTAAAAAAGTAAAATAAGGCAGTTGGTCACCAAACTATCGCACTTGAGAAGAAAAATTCCCTTCTATCTTATCCTCTCTATCCATAATTTTCATTCGAAATTCATTGCTGGCAAAGCAGTTCCCTTTACCAGGAAACTGATCCGAATATTATACATTATAACAAAATCTCTCATATATTTCAGCACAGCATTGCTTAAAATTCAGTTGCATTTGAGATAACCAAAATCTTTCCATGGTTTGTCTGTATTTTGCCTGTTTTAGTGTTGGGGAGTATCAAAATTCCACTACTAAAACCACTTGATACTCAGGAAATTAATTTATGTTGAATCAATGTAATTCATTTCAAATTCTTTCAACTTGGCAAAACACAATTGATAAGAATCAAATGCTTCAAAATTCAGAAGCACCCCCCCCACACACACCTCTGTTATCATGAGGCCCACAGAACGACAAACCAATTTTCCATTTGGTGTCTAACCTAAAGGAAAGCACAGTTGGTGGATGGGGGTGGGAGGGTCTGAAAGATCTGATTTTTTTCCCCAAAAGATTTCAGCAAGGGTTTCTTTTTTTTTTTTTTTAAAGTTTTGCCCTTTTATAGATTGGGCAACCACAAACACCAAACAGGGACAAAACTTAGCATTTGAAACCAATGATATTTTCTCTTACAAATTGTTTCTCTCATTTAAAAAAAGTATTATGCAAACCTAGACTAATTGTAAGTATAAAAGAAATAAGTATAAATTCTGTGTGGGGATGACCTATTCCCCACATGTTGTCTGGGTCTCCTGGCCCCTTCCTTAATATTTCACCGGGGTCACCCTGCTCTCCCTGGAAGTCCAGAGAGAGGGCAGTGATTTGATGTCAGGGGATGAGCTTTCCCAGGGCTATATGACATATCCCACCCTATTGCTGTTGTCAGGGTTTTGTGGTTCTTTCTTTCACTTTTTATTAGGTGGCAGGAAGTGGATGTTGGGAATGTGGACAAAAAGTAGACATGAATTTAGAGACAACCACCTGACCTTTCTTAAGGCCAGTCTCTTGACCCTTAGCAGCTCATTTCATCCCATACCACATGCGTAAGGAAGTCCAATTTATGATAAAAACAGGCTTTCTGGTGGAGACGGCAAGGCTAGATTTCAATCTCCCAAGGAGAGAACTGGTTTCATTCTGTGGCTTTAGCCTATCGCTTCTTCATCCCCTCCCTAGATGTGTTTTTTGCGCTGGAAACTGTCTTGACTCATCTTTTTTCAGTCCTTTCGTTTCTTTCCACTGCGTGCTCTTCTCTTATAGCCTGTCCTCCCCTCTTAGCTTTACAAGCTGGGTCACACCTGTTCCACCCCAGAGGGGCCCAAAAGAGATTCGTGGACATTTTTCTCCCTTCCCAGCCCTGCTGCACATCATGCTTAGCAGGAACACAGGGAATACCCAAAACAAGAGAAAAACAAACTTGCTTTTTGGATAGCTCATCAGGAAACCTCACTTGCAACCTGCTGGTAACATTTTTTGTTAACCAATAGAGAGAAACAAATATTTTGCAACAACAGTGAGTATTTAAGTGGAAAAAATGAAAGCCTAACATTCTCTCCCTCCAAAAGGCATTCCCCCTTACAGCCTCACATACTACATTTTTCCTCGCCAAAACAATTATATTCAGGATTTGTAGAAGAGCTTTGAACCCCTATACTTCACATCTATAACTACAAATTGAGATCAATTTGTGGTTTTAAAAATCCTTTTAATTTGTCGACGGGGCAAAGTCCTATTTATATTCCAGTCCAATTAGCAATTTTTCACTGACCACAAGACCTGGTTTTTGTATTATCTAATTTTGAAACCTTGGTCAAGCTCCCTATCTCTTTTGAGTCCAAAAAGGGAGAGTTTGGACTATTTATTGTTATGGGTTCATTCCAGTTCTAAAATGCCTTTTGCACCAAATTTTAAATTCATCTTACAGTAGGGACCAACGCAAATTAAAAGAACAGAGAAAGACAAGCCATCAGGATGGAGGGAACTCAAATCCCTGGATTTTCACTTGGAGGACATGTGCCCCTTCAAAAGATACACCCATTCGGGATTTAAGTAAATGAGAAATAAGCTTTTGTCTTTTTAAACCTTTTTACAATTAGGAGTTTATTTGTTACAATAGCTATTGTTAACTGATACACTTCTGGTCTTGAGTTTCCACATTTAAAAGAATGACAATAAAATTAGCATCTGGAAGTTTTTGTGAGGTTTAAGTAAAATGATATATGTAAAAGGACCAAAATTGTGTGGGAAGTGTCAGTGGTGATTTCTCAGCTTCTTTCCTTTCTTCAGAGCACTCTGGCTGGATGGGAGGTTCAAGAATTCCTTTCTTACCGTCTGTAGTGTGATTGAGATCATGGTCCATGAACACCACAAAGGATGCCACTCTTCTGAAGGACAGCTAGCATTTCTGGATGCTCTCTGTCCCGGCTTTCCCCAGAGACCCAGAGGGAGCATGGTGTGAGACGCAGCTTCCTCACACGCTGACAGCACATAACTCATCTCTTTAGGGATTTGGGAAACTGAGAAAAGTCACTTGAATCTTCTTCTCAGGTCCAAATCACTGCACTTGCTTTGTCTGCTTCTCTGCCTCCAGCGTGGCTTTTCCTTGCCCTGATATTTTGCTGCTGGTCTCATTTTGAGGACACTTTGAAACACAAGGTCGTCCTTTCAAAGCCCCTGCATCAACAGGATTGCAGGGTTCCTGTTGCCTTCCATGGAGGGGCTTCTTGACATGAAGGGTCCATCTTCAATAGGCATGGGGGGGGTGGGAGGATAAAGCTTGTGAAAACCTGGCCCTAGTGCTTCAGGAACATCATGCTGCCACTGCATGCAATCGGAAATGTGTGCAAAGGTGGGGGGTGGGGGGAAGGGCACAGGGTCCAGGCATCGTGGGGTACAGCTGGGTGGACAGATGAGGGGCAGGGGTGCCTCACGCCTGAGGAACATGTGTCATGGGAGCTCAGAGGTGCTCCCGAGCAGATGCTAAGACAACTCGTCTGGCTACTTCAAACAACGATGTAGTTGTGCTCCTCTCTCTCTCTCTGCATGGATCCAAGACTGTGTCTATCATAAAAATGCTACTTGACAACCCTTTGAGTCCTTTTCTTGTTACAAGAAGGAAATCCCTGACTCCAAGGCAGCTATCTAAGAGAAAACACCACATCTGTCTGTGGATTCCCCCACTGCAGACAGCTGGGCAGAGACAGGAAGATGCCTGCCTACCATCTAAACTGCATAAGGGGCTTCTCTGTGGAACTTTAATAAATAACTTGCCATAGGAGACTGTACAGTTTATTATTGTGAGTATGGAAAAAGTTAATCCTTGAATTCAGCACACATTACGCCATGCACGCAGGAAACTAATAACTAGGAAAACGACCACCTCTGTGTTCTTCATGATGATATTGACGGCAATGAATAAAATCGCAATGATGATTTCCTTACATTCCTTACATGTTGACCTTTTTGACCTCCAGCGTTTCCTTCACTTCACCCTGTCATGGTTATTCTCAAAGTCTCACCATTGCTTTTCTTGCAGTTTTCCTCAAAACGAAATTCACTGATTTTTCCAAATTCGAAGCAAAAAGGAATGTATAATCTTTCAGATCTCATTGTCTTTTTTTTCCCCTAATAATGCATCATTGAAAACTGAGAATTTCCCTCACCATTTTTTTTTTTCTATTTTGGTGTCTTGTACGCACAGAAACCTGTGCCTTTCAGACTGATTCCGACATTAGCTCCACAAGGCAGGTAAAGCAGCCCCAAGGTTTGTGGGGAGAAACGGATGAACTGGACAGGAGATGGAGAAGATAAATCCTCCCTGAAGAAAGGATCCTTTCCTGTGAGCTGTCTCTCAGAGCTCAGAATATCCCGTCCCTCTGTCCTTTGCCTGGAGAATGTGAAGCAGGGATGAAAGGAGCCAAGGATGCCACAACATCTCTCTCCTATCTCCGCCTCTGCTTCTCCATCTCCCTCTGCTCTTTGCTCCTCTTCTCCGACAATTCTCACACTTATGACAGGCCAGCTTTCATCTCCGTGACTCATCCAGCTGGTTTTCATGCACATCCTCTTCGGCCGAGCCAGGTTTCCTTCCCCCAATTACTGAGCCAGAAGCTCCAAGCCGAGTGATGTCAGAGGAGGGGTGCTTCCCGGAAGGAGCCCCTCGCCTGCCTCATCTGTCCAAGGCCCCTTTTCACCCTTTCCCTTTGGCTCCACACAACTCCTCTACTCCCCGTCCTTCCTTCAGCCATTCCTTAAACCTCTCCTGTCCACCAGGAAAGTCCCCAACTGTGTCCTTTTTTTTTTTTTTTAACAGAAGGAAAGTACGAATGTTTTCTCTATCAATGCTTCTGGTAAAAGACTCCTTTGCGTCGTTGATAGAGGACATAGGTTCTGTCCCAGAGTTATGCTGTGGCCCGGTTTCAGAGGAAGTCGACCCCTTGAAGCGCGCACCCTCTAGGGTGGGTAAGCGCCCCGGCTATGCGCGTGCCAAGCGCGCAGCCCCGCCGCCCGCTGCCCGCCGCGGAGACGGTCGCCCCCCAGCGTCCCCACGCGGCTGGCTGTGCACGCAGCGCCTGGGTGCACACGACACCGGGCCCCCCCACCTCCTCTTCGCCTCTCCCCTCCCAGCCGCCTCCGCAAGTAATAAGACACATGGCTGTGGGGAAAGGGGAGGGATTAGAAACTGCAATGCGATCCGATGTTTGAGGCTTGGCAAGTGCACCGCTGGGATTTCATAAACCCCCGAATCTTTTTCATTTCGGAGCAATTGAGCAGCCCCCGGCGGCGTCTCTGGCTCCAGCGAGCCGGCAGCTCGCGGCTTTATTGCCCGTTTCCTCCCCCCTTGCCAGCGCTCGCTCCCTTCCGTGCACTCGAAATAAAAAAAACCACACTGTTTTGGTGCCATGGAGGGGCCCCACAAACAAGTGTCAGGCAGTGCCCTTCGCAGACCCGCGCGGGGAGCGGGGCCCACAGAGGCTCCCGCGGCCCTCGTGCGCAGGCGCCGAAGTGGGGCGTAATTAAAAACATCCCGCAGTAATTTAATAGTTCCCACCAAGCACAGACATAAAGTCTAGCAATTTTCCCCTCCACATACTTAACCCTTAGAGAAGGGGAGAAAGGCCAAAAGAAAGGGGGAAATTAATCCTTTACAGTTGCTATTCTGGGAATTTTTGCTTTTTGAGTTTTGGTGGGGATTTTTGTGAATTTGTTTGTTCTGAGGTTAGAGGAAAAGATGTGACCTTTGGAAAAGGAAGGTGAACAGGAATTTGCATTAAAATGTCCCCTCAGGCAGTAAGAAGATGGACCATCTCCCCAGCTGGCTATGCCCAAAGTCACAGAAAGTCCAGCTAGCGCCTTTGAACGGGTATTGCTCCTTTTAACGTGTGTTTGAACCTGTATGTGAGCTAAGTCATTGATTCAGTAGACTCTGAGGACAGTCTAAGAACTTTGAATCCTGTCAGGAGCATGTGGCTCTCCCCTCATCCCTCAGGTGGCTCATCAGAAGGCATAGGGGTTCTGTCAAGCAGCTGCCACCTGCATTCTCACTTAGAAGGTGAGTTCTGAAACTATGCAGGAGACAAAATTAGTGGCAAGAGCTCTGAAGGAAATTCACCTGCTGGTTAGAAGTTTTGACTTAATTAAAAACAAACTCCCCTAAAAGTAGTGAATAGGCGTCTATGACTGTATCTGAGAAGACCAGTGACAGCTCCCACCTGTCTATGGCTGGTCCACCGTGTGTCCAGGTCCACAACTTGGCAAATCGCTGATGCTCAAGGCTCAACTTGGCAAAGCAACAGACACAGAGCTTTTGTGGACATCTGCTAGATACGACTGCACATCTGCGATCATGCTAAGTAAAGCATGGCTCCCAGACTTGGCTTGTCCCTCAAAGCCCTTAAGCAATTTTGAAGCCCAGGAGCCTTTATTTTTAAAGATTCTCTATTACTCTTAAGTAGCCGGGGTCTCTGTTGGCAGATGGTGACCAAAGGAGTACGTTTTTGTATCTGAACCTCTCCTTGAAAAGCCCCCTTTGATGGGGGAGCTGCAGGTACTGGCACTGATGTCAAGCGCACAGCTTTGCTTTACAGCTTTCCCAGGCTGTGGGACCCAGAGAAATTGCCCAGTTTCTCAGGGATTCACTTTCCTTCTCTGCAAAAACAGTATAGTAATAGCATCTATCTTGCAGATGTGCATTAAATGAGTTAACACTTGGAAAGCATTTGGAACAATAAATGGCATATGGCAAGTGCTAAATAGTAGTTACTTAACTATTATTTCATTCTGAGATATGTTAGATTATGTAGAATCGATTGTGATGATTAAGGAAATTCAGAACGTTGGCAGGAGAAGTTGGCTAGGGAAGTTTCTGAAGAGAGTCTTGAGCTAGGCCTAATAGGGTGAAGACAACTTCATGGGAAGGAAAGTCTTTCACAAAGGTATGAAGATACAATTCATGGTAAATCCCCACCAAAACTTAAAAAACAAAAATTCCCAGAATCACATGAATAGTGTATATTTATGTGAGCAAATTAAAATTCTAATTGATAGATAAGTTTAAAAGGGATCCATTTCAAGTGCTATTTTCAACCTTCCCAACAAGCATAATTCTGTGAGTAGGTAAGGAAGAGGTGTATGCAGCCCTGGGATGGGAAAGGGGTTTCTTCAGACTACATGCCCCTGCATCCTCTAGGGTCTGATGGCCTAAATGTCTTGGAATGTCCAACTCTTTGGGGCTGCATGGAAGAAGCTTGGAGAAATACTGACGAGATGGTTGTCTATGACCACATGAGTGGAAGACCTGGAGGTTCATCTCCAATGTCCACTGAGAAAGGGAGCCAGGAGGGGGGCATTCAACTGCCTGCAGGGCACTGTACCAAGATACAACTGCAGACTCCAGACTCACGGTCCTGGATAGCTGACCAACCTCTACCCCCTATCTGAGAAAGAAAATCTCATTATCAAATATAAAGTATTTGAGATACGTATTTATTTATCTGTATGTAAATGTTTGTTTATATAACATATTTATTTGTTGATATACATATGTGATAAATTTGCACAATTTTATGAGACATGCATGTCATTTTGCATGGAAGAAAATGTTGGATCAGATGGCTCTGAGAACTTAAGCTTTTCAGAGAGACCTGTGTTTATTCTTGGGTTCAGAAACCGTGCTTTGTTGGGAAATGTGTCTTAAATGACAGCAGTTAGCAACCTGTCCCAAAGAAATCCAGGAAGCAGAAATATGCTCAGAGAAAGTGCTACACCAGGCTCATCTGGATCCAAAATACTTTTTTTTATTACTTTCTTTGACATTAAATATTCTGTGTGAAAAAATATATATGATTCAGAGTGCGCCATCTGTCTTGATTTAATTCTGGGGTGTGTTGCCACCAGCAGTAATCAGTCTAATCCTAAAATCAGTAACTCTGTTATACCAACAGGGCCCTGATAAGAGGAAAGTAAACAGGGAATCCGTGTTTGTTTCCCTGGGTTCATCAAAAACTTGTAATTTTGCCCTTATATGCCCACCCACCTTCCTTGCAAAGCCAAGTATGAGTATTTTTTAATATGGTCCATAGTGGAGGCCAGCTTTCTTCCAGTCGACCAGGATGTAGATTGTGGGGGAATTCCCCTTTTACTTGGTACTAGTCTCCTAAGGTATCCAACCCTTTCTTCCATTGCTTCCTTCTTAAGGAAGAGAGGGGAGATGCAGTGCTGCTGCCGGTTCCCTTCCCAGGGTAGTGACCCCCCACTCCTTCCCATCTAGTTCACTGCTCAACCACATCTGCACCCCAGGTTGTCCATTCTCAGGAGGATCATTCTACTTGGGCAGCTTCAAGTCACTCCGCCTTTGGCCTTATGCCCATAACTCCACCCAAAGCATGCTGTCATCGCCCCAAAATGTAAAGCTGGCATGTAAGACTGCTTCATTGCAATCTAACCTCTCCCTCTCAGTTCACGTCATTATTTTCATATGGAGAATGACCTCTCACAGAGCTTTCTAGGACAAAGAAGTCAAAGAGGCTCAGGGACCTTGGTGACGGAGGGGGACCCTAGGTCCTCACCTGCTCAACACCACAAGGCCAAGGTAAAGCACAGCTCCCCAGCCACTCCTATGGGTCTCCAATATGCATTTGCTTCTTTTCCTCTGCAAAGCATCTCCTACTTCCCACCTCCTTTCTAAATCAGAGCAACATATTTCTCCTGGGGACCTAAATCTTTTCGTGCCCGTGAAGTAATTCTCCAGGCATCTGCATTTTTAGATTTTAATTTCCAGTAATTAAATAGGAGGTTTTTGCCTAGTTAAAAGAATATCTGGTTCAATGGAAGGATGTGCAAATAAATCTTCCTTAACATCAACACCTAAAATTGCATCAAGATTTCCCCAGGGCTGTGGGGCACTGTGCTGGGGTTCCTTTGCCTGCTTCCTGCTCCATCCATCTTTGACTTGGCTCCTCTCTGCCATGAGTCTCTCCAAGATGCTCCAATGTATCTAGAAAAGCCATTGCCTCTCCCTCCCTTAGCCCTTCAGCCTGTCCCAGGAGACTTATGTGCCATGTAAGCTACATGTGACAATCCCAGGCTCTCTGCTGCTGCAGCATTCAGCTCAGGACAAAGGTACAGAGACTACCTAGGTGGGAGCTAACACACGTCTGGGATGTTGAGGAGAAAGGATGCCTGATAAGTGTGGGGAGCTGCAGAGGAAACCAAAGCAAGGCAAGTTACATGCAAGGAAGCCCCAGTTGACTGAAAATAAGATAAAGGGCTTAGCTTATGCTCTTACACATGGGAGGTATTCTAGTTTGCTAGAATAGGTATTTCTGCTGAAATGCGATATACCAAAAACAGAATGGCTTTTAAAAAGAGGAATTTAAAAGTTGCAAGTTTACAGTTCTAAGGCCATGAAAATGTCCCAATTAAAGAAAGTCTATAAAATGTCCAAATTAAGGCACCAACAAAAGTTTACCTTCACTCAAGAAAGGCTGATGAAGTTCAGAGTTTCTCTCTCAACTGGAAAGGCACATGGTGAATATGGTGGTGTCTGCTAGATTTCCCTCCCAGCTTCTTGCTTCATAAAGCCCTGCTGGAGGCATTTTTCTTCTGCATGCCCAAAAGTGTCTGGCTGGTGGACTGTGTGATTCTCGAAGCTGTGCCATGGCTCTTGTGGTTTTGAACAGGGACTCTTTCCAAAACACTTCCTCTTTTAAAGGATTCCAGTAAACTCATCAAGACCCACATGGGATGGGTGGAATCACGTCTCCATCTAATCAAGTTTAATACCCACAATTGGGTGAGTCACAGCTCCATGGAGATAATCTAATCAAGTTTCCAGCCTACACTCCTGAATAAGGATTAGAAGAAACAGCTGCCTTTACAAATTAGGATCAGGATTAAAACATGGCTTTTCTAGGGAACACACATCCTTTCAAACCAGCATGGGTGGGTACAGCAGGATGGGAAGACAACCAACACACTCCTCCAGAAAAGCTTGCTGACACTGCCATGGACATCTAGATACCTAATAAAATAAGAGACAAACCTCTAAAAGATGACTTGTCTGTGGAAAAGTCTTCCTGATTATGGTCATTTGGACCAACTGCTGGTCACTTACACCTAATTATTAGGCAGCACAATAATGACTATGGGCATCAAGAAAAGAAATGTGTGGCAGATCAACTTTTTTCTTCTTACGACAGAAGCAAACCTTACAAATGTATGTTCACTTGGTCTTTTTAACTAGTTTCTTCTAGGACACTGTTTCCTCATGCAGCATGGTTTTATGTATATAAACTAAAAAAAAAAGGAAAATTGAAGGATAAACCAATAATAAGGGGCCAGCCCAGAAACCCCAACTAACCAGGCTCCCCGTCTTTGTACTGCCTCTTGGAAAACTATTGAGTGATTTGAGAATTTTGCTTTTCAATTCACCAAAGATGGATTGAGGAGAAACTCTAACTCCTGTCCTATTTTAGGTACTCAGAACTTACACCAAATGAGACAGTCACAGGCCCTGCCCACAGGAAGGTCTCAGGCCAGCTCCAATTCCATTAGAGCAAAGTTAAGTGATGAAAGTGGATAGAAAAGTTTTGGTAATGGATGGTGGTGAGATAGCATAACATCAGGAATGTAATCAGCCACTGAACTGGATATTTGAAAGTGATTAAGATGGGGAATTTTAGGTCCTATATATATTACCAGAATAAAAATATTTAAAAAACCAGAGAACAGTACGACGCAAACAAGGAACCCTAATGTAAACTACAGACCACAGTTAACAGTGTAAGTATAATAATTTTGTTTCATCAATTGTAACAAAAGTACAACAAACAAACAAAAAACCTTGAATGTGGCCCTCCTGAGCAGCCCCATCCCTGGGCCTTGGCGTGTCACAGGTGAAGGAACAATTTGGGAAGCAGCCTGCCCCTGTCCCGAACCAGCTGAGCCATTTCTCTGTGGTGGAATGTTCAGCACATCATTTCTCCTCTCTGGGCTTCAGTTTCCTCTTCTATAAGTTTTCCTTTACTTTTAACACAGTCTACCCTGATTCAAGGTGAGGATTAAATGAGAGCTTTGTGCAAACTCTGGTCTCAAAGTAGGCTCTCTGAAAAAGTTATTCTTTCCCCAAACACAAAACTGTGAATCTGATTTAATTTCCCTCTGAGGAGGTAGAATTGTGCAACACCTAAGAAGTGTCATTCTAAATAATCACTCTCCACGTGCAGTTGTACAAAGGAAACCATGGTAGGCGTTGGAGATGCAGATGACAAGGAATCTCTTGGCAGGCAAACTTCTCTTTCCTTTCTTTTCAAGTTAAGTCCCACCCTACTTTTTCTGCCCTTTGGTATTTTCATGCAGTAAATGCTGTAGAGAAAAGTTGTGACTCTACAAAGTCAAAGATATGTCTCTGTAAGGTACATCCTTTGAAAACAAGAATCATTTTGGCAGATGTGTATCAAGTTTTCTCCTAGCACATTTGTTCCTTGCAAACAGTCCTTTGGCAACATTATTGTTGAATTAAATGTTTTAATTGCCTCTTCCAAGTGACAGCCAAAGCAGTGTTGTGGAATGACCAGAGTTTGCCCTTGATCTGTTCCCGGCCAGCTCTAGTTGCAAACTTCAGGTGCTACAATTTCCTATCAGTCCATCTTTTCCTTCTGAAAAGCATGTAATGAACTAAAGATCATTGAGAAGTAAAACACTGATAAATCTGAAGGAGTTTGGTACTTTGCTTTGGGAAGGTTCCATTTTCACAAGCCTTTAAGAAAATAAAGGCCCCTCCAGTGATAAATTCCAATCACCAGCTCCCAGTAGGGCCAGCTGTAACTCAGGAATGGAAGAGGGGATGATACCAGATGGCAGATGATCATTTATTTGCTCCATTACCCTTTCCCTATCCACACTGCACATGGTTCCTCAGCATGATGAAGATATTATAACAGAGGGGGTGAACAGTATTCTTTTAAACACTTTCCCCACAAATGTGGTTCGGTCCCATGTCTCCAAATAAAAAGATGGCATGGAAGAGTTCTGACTTTTACATCAGTGGCAGGCTCAGGGGCAAAATACAGACACCGTGTTTCCAGGAGTAAGCTCTGCTTTGGCCCCATGTGGCAGACTGTGTATAAATGAGGCAAAGGAAGGCTATTGTACTTTAAGGAATCATTTGTGCCAAACTTTTGATCAGCTGAATGGACAGCAGAAGTAAATGGTTGCTTTGAAAACGCCAATGGGTGACCCTGTGACCCACTGACTTGCTCAATCCTAAAAGTTCTACCACTCCCAGACTAACCAATCCGATCAAACATTCTTTTGGAATAATGCAGTTACATTTGAAGCTAGGTATGCTGTAAGATTTTGATTCCTTAATCTTGAGCGGTTCCCCATCATGAAGCCTTTTGTTTTAGTTTGATAAAGCTGCCAGAATGCAACACACCAGGGGTGGATTGGCTTTTAATAAGGGGATTTATTTAGTTAAAAAATTATAGTTCATCAGAGGAAGGGCAGCCAGCTTTCATCTGAGGTTCTCTGTTACAGGGGAAGGCACACGGTGACGTCTGCTGGCCTTCTTTTCTGGCTTCTGCATTCCTATGACCTTCCTTGGGGCAATTCCTTTCTGCATCCCCAAATGTCTGGGCTGAGCTGTGAGTGCTGAGATGAGGTATGCTTAACTGCTTGGGCTGTGCTGTGTTGAGCTCTCTTCTGACCTCTCCTTTACACCTCCAATTAATTAAATTAAACATCACTTGTGGAAGGTACTCCCATTATGCTATGGCTAGGCCATAGCAAAGTTCATAGAAAATTCAGCCACAGTAAGTGTGGATAATGGCCACAGGAGCACTAAAAGCAGAAGGGAAGGCATTAGGAAACAGGAGCCACCTAAGGCTTGCTGGTAGAGGTTATACTGCTGTTGACATCCTGCAGAGCTATGTACTTCAAGGAAGCAAACAGCCCCACAAGGAGCTTTAATTTCCAAAGAAGCAAATTTCCTTATAACTTTGACATAATAACAAACGCCACCACATTAGACATTTGAAACAAGACTCTCCATTTTTAGGAAACCCAAACCAAGCTAATGCCTCTGTAAATAACATAAAGTAACATTACTTAATAGGTGGCATTCACCAATACATGGGACGTATGGGACGTACAGCCTTGCCATTCTAAAAGTAAATATTTGCTTATAAAAAAAATGGCAGGATTGGTGAAACCAGTTTTTTTCAGATCAGTGCAGAAAAGTAAAAAATCCAATTGATTTCCCCCCCGTTCTGTTTCATTAAAATGAAATCGTGCAGAAAGCATGCTTTGGGTAGGTACACATGTTTTTAAAAGATTGGGAGATTTAGGCGGGCAATTAGCAAAATGCCATCCCCACTGCTACCAAAGCCAAAAAGTCCTTAAAGGGCCGCTGAGGTCCATCAACCAATGTACTGCTGAGCCTGCCTGCTCCAGCTCCAGACAGCCGACTGCACATGATCCCTCACTCAGAGACCCTGCCATGGCAGGGGTATGTCCCCACAGAATCCAGCACACCCTACCAACCAGGGCTTCTTTTCCCTAGAGATCTAACTGTCAAGCATTTGCCACCATACCTCTGAAGCATGTGGTTTTAGAGCAGAACTAGGCAAACAAAGGCCCTCTACCTGTTGTACAGCCCAAACTAAGAATGTTTCTGCGTTTTTAAATGTTTGGAAGAACGACCTTCTTCAAGCACTGTGATCAAATACTTTGGAAATCCGCTTTTGCTATAGACTTGGTAATGGTTCTTGTTAAATCAAATCTAAAATTACGAGGCAAATCAGCACTTACAGGCAACACGTATAATGTGATAAAGTCATTTCTTCAACAACTAACACTTCTTGAATGGCAGGTAATCTCAAGCTGCTTTATACACCTCCAGGATTGTCAAAATTTAAAACAAGAAACAATGTCTCCTTTTCCACACAAATATGCAACAGATATATTTTCCAAGCTCAGCTATAATTGTAGGAGC
The DNA here is from genome assembly GCA_004026745.1 of Myrmecophaga tridactyla. NCBI lineage: Eukaryota > Metazoa > Chordata > Mammalia > Pilosa > Myrmecophagidae > Myrmecophaga > Myrmecophaga tridactyla. Next base: position 19,619 of record PVIY010021077.1, read on the forward strand.
AATTCTTGGACCTTATTCCAAGTATAAAGGAAATTTCCATATTTCAAAATTTGGAATTTTGTTCCAGAGCAAGATGATGTACACTTACTTCTTTCTGCTTATTGATGAAATACTCTGGAAGTTATAAAACAGACAGTGTAAAAAGACACTAAAATCTGTAACACAGGGCCGGACTGGCTAGGGACCTCAGAACTTGAGGGAAAACAATTTGATTCTCTGGGGTTTCTTTGATCTCCCTTAGACCTTGAAGTAAAATACCTCGAAATAGGTATAGACAAAAATCTTTTCTGGTCTGCACTCCCTGGCCAAAGGAGCAGGAAAGGAGGAATTGAAGGGAGTCCTCATGGGGAGTGCTGACCCTTGCCCCACAACTGGGGTACTAGTGGGCAGGCTGATCTACCCAAGGAGCAGCCTCCGTGGATCCCTCCATACACTGCCCTCCACCCTGTAGCATAAGGAGAACCAGACCCAGGAACTTCTGCCCCATGCCCAGTGACGGAAGGTCATCTAACATCATGAGGCAGCCCAGAGAAGTGTCTTCAGTCCCCATGGGCAACACAAGGAAGGATTGTGTGGGGGTCCCCCAAGTGTCAGAAAAATGTAGCAGAATAAAAAGAAGAGTATTGTGACATCTGAAAACTAAATGGACGTTGGAACTAGAGCTGACAAAGAAGGCCAGAACTTTATGAGGGGACTGGCTGCTAAAACAGAAGACTTACAAAGGATCAAGATTCTCTGAACATAACAACTAAAGTGTTTACTATACAATAAAAAAAAAAATCACTCTTTATACCAAGACTTATATAAAAGAGCTGTGTAAATACAGAGATGAACTAGAAGTTGGAATTATCAGACAAGAATTTTTAAAATTTACAGGAAAGTGTAAATGTTTTAACAATCAATGACAAATTCTCTTGGGACAAATGAAAAAATTGAAAATCTCAGCTAAGAAATAGTAGTTGTATGTGATAATATCATGAATTACTGATTATATATGTAGAACAAAATGATAAAAAATTATGAATGTTTGCATTTGTTTGGTGTTTTTTTGGTATTTTAAAAAAAATTTAAAAATTAAAAAAAAGAAAGAAATAGTAGTTGTAAAAAGAACCAGATGGAAATTACAGACCTGAAAAATACAATAATCAAAATTTTAAAACTACTTGGTAAACTAACTATTAAAGTGGAAATAACAGAGGATACAATCAGTGAACTTGAAAACAGGTCAATATAGTCTACTCAATATGGACAACAGAGAGAACATAGATTCTTTAAAAAGTGAGCAGAGTCTTCGGGATCTGTGGAACCATAAGAAAAGAGCTAAAATTCTTATTATCTGAATCCCAGAGAAGAAGGGAAAGGAATATGGGACTGAAAATTTCCCAATTTTGATGAAATACATAACTTTATAGATTCACAAAGCTGAGAGAACCCCAAATATTACAAATGCAAAAAATCCACGCTAAGGCAATCCAATCATAACTGAATTTCTGAAAAGCAGAGTCAAAGATAAAAATCTTTAAACCTTTCAAAGAAAAATGACACATTACCTATAAAGGAGCAACAATTCATGACAGCACATTTCTCATCCCAACCAGAAAGAAATGGCACAACATTTTTCAAGTGCTTTAAAAACTGTGAATCCTATATCTGGGGAAACTATCCTTGAAGATTGGAGGATAATAAATAAAAATAAAGAAATTCTCAAGTGAAGGAAAATCAGATTTGTTTCTTGAAGACCTACTCTAAAAAACTAGCTAAGAAAGCTCTCCAAATGGAAGAGAAATGACAACAAAAGAAGGCTGGAAACCTCAAGAATGAAAAAGAACAACAGAATAAAATAGAAGCAAATATAACAGACTATCATTTAGTGAATTACTTTTATGGTTGAAGCAAATTTTATAATACCATTTTATTTTATATAAAATGTAGTGGAAAATATTTGAGAAAATTCTATTTTAAAACTAGAGAGGGAAAAGAAAACTAAATGGTCTATATTTCATTCAAAGTGTTAAATGTGAACATTAGCAAACTGTGATAAATTATATATATATGGTAATACATAGAATAGCTACAAAGAAAACTAAACAAAGTGATATACTCAAAACATTATAAAGCAATGGAAATGGAACTATGAAAAATGGTAAGCAAAACACAGGAAAGCAAAAAAACAGAAAATGAAGAAAGGAGAAATGAACAACAAAAAATAAACAGAAAACAAATGATAAATTGCCAGACTTAAGCCCTACCATAGCAACAATTACTTGAGAGATTAATGCAGTGGATTAGAAAACACAGCCCAAATATCTGTTGTCTACAATAAACTCACTTGAAACTTAACATAGGAAGGTTTAAAGTAAAAAAAAAGAGATACCATGCAAACTTTAATAACAATAAAGTAAAAAAAAAAGAGATACCATGCAAAATTTAATAACAATTTCAAAATATAAGAGTTGATATAATTATATGAGCCAAAAAAAATTTCAGAGCAAAGAAAATTGTCAAGAGAAAAATAGGAATATTACATGAGTCCACCAAGAAGATACAGCAATCCCAAATCTGTATGCAACAGACACTACAGCTTCAAAATATTTGAAGCAAAAATTAATAGAACTGAAAGGAGAAATAAACAAATCCAAAATTACAGTTGGAGACTTCACTATCCCTCTCTCAGAAATTAACAGAAATACTAGATAGAAAATCAACAACACCATAAGATAACAAAATCTAATTGACATTTATAGACATTCCATCCACAAAGGCAGAACACACATTCTTTACAAGCACTATCTCACCAAAATAGGCCATCTCTTGGTCATAACATAAGCCTTAACAAATGTAAAGATTGAAGTCATACAGACTTAAAGAGAAATGACGTATTATTGATAAAGGAACAACAATTTACGTGATAGCATATGTCTCATCCCAAACCTTAGAGACCAGAAGGAAATGGTACAACATTTTTCAAGTACTTTAAGAACTGTAAATACTATTTCAAATATTGATTAAGCCTTCCACTCTTGGAATTAACCTCACTTGACTATTACATATAATTTTTATATACTGCTGAATATTAATTATTAATATTTTAAGAATTTTTTTTGTCTGACAACAATGGAGTCAAACTAGAAATGAATAGCAGAAAGACAACAGGAAAATCCCCAAACACTTGGAAATTAAACAACATACTTCTAAATAATAGATAGGTTAAAGAGGAAGTCTATAAGGAAATTTTAAGATAGTAATTAGAACTGAATGAAAATGAAAATACAGAATGTCAAAAATTGTGGGCTGTAGCTAAAGCAATGCTAAGAGGGAAATTTATAGCTCTAAATATTTTCAATAGAAGAGAAGAATGATCTCAAATCAACTGACTAAGTTCCAACCCCAAGAAACAAGAAAAACAAAAACAAAATTAAACAAAAAGCAAGGAGGAGGAAGGACATAATAAGGATAATAGGGAATACTAACAAAAATTTTGTATTTACAAATTAGACAGATTGGAAGAAATACACCAATTCCTCAAAAATCACAAACTACCCAAACTCAGTCAAGACTAAAAGATAGCTTAAATAGTTAAATAGCTATTAAAAAATAGAATGGGTAATTTAAAATCTCCCCCAAATTAAAAATCTCCCAAAAAAGAAATCTTCAGTTCCAGATGGTTTCAACAGGCTAAGGAAGAAAAATCATATGATCTTATCAGTTGATGCAGACAAATATTTGATGAAATTCAACACCCGTTCATGATAAAAATTTTCCACACATTAGGAATAAAAGGAAATTTCCTGAAGCTCAGAAAAAGAGTCTACAAAAATACTACAGCTGGCATTATACTTAATAGTGGAAGAGTGGAATTCTTGCCCTCCAAGATTAAAAATGGGCAATGATAGTCTCTCTCACCACTCTTTATTTTAACATAGCCATGGCTGTTCTTGCCAGTGCAATAAGACAGGACAAAGAAATAAAGGATTTCTTTTTAATAAAGATTAGAAAGTTAGAAGTGAAACTGTTTCTATTTGCAGATGACATGAGTAGTATATGAATATCCTAAGAAATCTACCCAAAAGACTCCTAAAGCTAATAAGCAAGTTCAATAAGGTTGCAGGACACAAAATCAACACACAAATAATCAATGGCATTTTTATCCACTGGAAGCAAACAAGTAGAAGACAAAATTAAAAGTGTACTACAAGTACAATCCCTCCAAAAAAACCCCTCCAAATCAGGTGTAAATCTAACAATACATATATAGGATGCAAAATGCTGATGAAAGAAATCAAGAAGTCATAAATACTAGCAGAGACCTACTTATTCAAGGATTAGAAGACTCAACATAGTAAAGGCGTTAATCTTCCCTAAATTTATATCCAAATTTAACATGATCTCTATCAATATCTTGTAAGGTTTATAGACATAGACAAATTTATATGGAGTAGAAAAAGCCCTAGGAGAGTCAAATTGATTTTGAATGTAGAATAAATTTGGAGGAAATACTCTTCCCTTTGCTAAGGTTTGAAATGTAGCTACAGTAATTAAGACTGCATGGTATTGGCAGAGGGATTGACACATTGATCAATGAAACAGAATAGAGAATCTAGAAGTAGACTCATATAAATACACCCAATTAATTTTTTACGAAGGAACAGAAGTATTTTAACGGAGGAGGGAAAGAGTGGAGCAATGGGATATCCATAGGCAAATAAATGAACCTCACCTAAATATAGCACCTTTCACAAAAATCAATTTAAAATTGACCATCACGTAAACATAAAGAATAAAGTTGTAAAATTTCTATAAGAACAAATGGGGGAACTCACTAGGACCTAGCAGCTGACAAAGAGTTCTTAGACTTCTCAACAGTACAATCTTTAAAATGAAAAATTGATAAATTAGAACTTATCAAAATTGCAAACTTCTACTCTGTGAAAGACCCTGTGAAGAGCACCAAAAGATAAACTACAGATGGGAGAAAATATTTGCAAACCACATATCTGACAAAGAACTTGTATCTAGAATATCAAAAGAATGCTCAAACTTCAACTTTAAAAAACAAACTATTCAATTAAAAAATGGGCAGACATGAAGAGACATTTCACCAAAGCATATATACAGATGGCAAATAAGCACATGACCAGATGTTCAACATCATTAGCCATTAGAGAAATGCAATAAAACCTTAATGAGCGATCACTACATGCATTTCAGAGAGGCTAAAATAAGAAGTGCCAATACTGAATGGTGGGAGTAGACACAGAGAAACTGGATCGCTCATACATTGCTAGTGGGAATGTAAATTGATACAGCTACTCTGGAAAATATTTTGCAACTTCCTTTTCAAAATGGACTTATCATATGACCCAGAAAATGCCCTCTAGGGTATTTATTCCAATGCAATGCAAACTTATTTTCACAGAGAAATTTGTACATGAAAGTTCAGAGCAGCTTTATTCATAAGAGTCTCAAACTCAAAACTACCAAAGTATCCTTCAATAGGCAAATGATTAATTTAAGCACCCTTTGGACACTGCTCAGCAATAAAAAGAATGAACTGTTGATCCATGGAACAACTTGGATGAACTTCAAGGAAATTATTTTGAGTGAAAAAATCCCTCTCAAAAAGACATACTGTGTGATTCCATGATATAACGTTTGGGAAATGGCCTAATTATAGAGGTGGGGCACAGAGTAATGGTTGCCAGTTCAGGGACTGGAATGGAGGACAGGGCATGACTACAAACAGGGGGCTGAGGGAGCCTTGCTGTGATGGTGCTTTCCAGCATCATGAATGCGGTGGTGGTTGCACAAAGCTGTAAGTGTGATAAAGTTGCACGGGGCTATTCACCACCCCTCACACACACACACACACACTCAAAATGCATGCATAACTGGTGGAATCCGAATAAGCACTGTAGGTTATACCAATGTGACTTGCCTGGTTTTGACATTGTTATGCATAACTGGTGGAATCCGAATAAGCACTGTAGGTTATACCAATGTGACTTGCCTGGTTTTGACATTGTTATGCAATGTTATGCAAATGATAACATTATTATCAGTTATGCAAAATGGTATAACTCCCTGTACATTTCTGTGCAACTTCCTGAGGACCTATAATTATTTCAAAATAAAAAGTTATTTATAAGACCTATACAAAGATAATGGGATTGTGAATTTACTCAGATGTGCAAAGAAAAAGTAGCTTCATTTTTTTCTATAACTGATTTAACATTGCTATTAAGCCCCTCGCTGATGAATATCGAGAAGGAAAAACATTACATTTTCCAATTAAAAGTACTTAAACTTATTTTGGTTTAAAAGAATAGCTATAAAAGTGCCACAGTTTTGAGATGAGTACTGAAATATGTGGAATTAAAGTGATATGATATCCTGTATTTGCTCCAAAATGTTTTAGAAAGAAAAGAAAAATATGTATATTAAAAGAAATTTAAAAAAAGAATATCTGAAGTGAATATGGCAAAATATTGATAGTTCTAGAATGCAGGAATATGTGGTCCATTATAATATTTTCTTTGTTTTTGTAATGTTTGAAAATATTCATTAAATAATTTTCTGTTAAAAAAAATCCATTAAACTATGCAATTGAGCTTTCACCTAGCCTTCAAAGGAAATGAAAAATACATGATACAATGATATGCTGAACACATATATCAAAAGAAAAATCTAATAAAATCCTACAAATGCCTTCCAAGTGATGAATATGTTCAATTAAAATCATATGCTTATGGACTGATATCAGTGTAGCAGGACCTATCTGTGTGAAAAGACATTTTCATAGGTTAAATACATAAAATCTCATTCCACATCAGTATTAACCATTAACAGATGAACATTTGCAATTGATTTTTGATGATCAAGAACACTAACTTTAAACTCCAATTAAATGAAATGTCATCCCCCCAAATAAAGAATTCCATTCCCTTCATTAGTAGACTTGAATTACAAAATTTTTATACAATTAGTGCGTTTTAATTTTTGTCAATTAAAAGCCTATAGAAATGTGTTTTCTCCCATGTGATGTTAAGTGCCTACAAGTAGCCTCATTTTGCTTCTTGCAAAGCCTAAAATATTTAATATCTGAGCTTTGACAGAAAGTTTTCTGACCCCTATTATATAAGATGGTTTTCATTTGTGATGGAATAGCAGTTCCAGACATCTCTCTGCACATAGAGAAATTCTACTACCTAAAAAACACAAAACTTCAGAAATCAAATGTTGACTTCTGTTCCTAGCCTCTACCACTCTGCAATGCAACCTGAGAACTATAATACCCCTGGCTTCTCTCCCCCTTCTGAGCACACTTCATATATGGTCTCCTGCATAAAAGGTTCTAAAGAGACACATGACTTTAGAAGTGTGAAAAAGATCAGGAAGAGATGACTGCTGTAAGTACAAGAGTAGACAACTCTGCCCTCCCAACATATCTCTCAGCCTTTACACCATGGCTTCTACCATGCCCATTTGTTCTTCTTGGACTATCCCAGTTGCCTTCTGTCTTGACTTGCCAAAGCTACTATGACATACACCATAAACAACAAAAACTTATTGTCTCTGGTTTTGGAGGCTCAAAGTCCAAATCAAAATGTCAGCAAAACCATGCTTTCTCCCAGAGTCATTAGCATTTTAGTGATGACAGTTCTCCATCACAGGCCTATCTCTTTCTTCTCTGGATTCTACTGCCTGACTGCATCCAAATTTCCTCTCTTTATAAGGCCTCCAGTGGTATGGATGAAGGCCCACCCTAAACCAATTTGGCTTCAACTAAAAAAGGATCTTTAAAGACCCTGTTCACAAATAAGTCCACCTTAACTAATAATAACATCTTCTAAGGTCCTATTTACAAATGGGTTTTCAACCACAGGGATGCAGATTTAGACTCAAACATGTCCTTTGTGGGGGACATGATTCTATTCCCAACATCCTTTAATGGGTATCCCTGTTTTCCTTCTTGGGCCCTTTCAAGAAGGGCCCAGATTCACAGCTCAAACAAGGTACTTCAAACGACATCTGGTCATTGCACTTCAATACTCAAAGAGTTTCATTTGTTTCCCATCTAAACCTCTTATCCTAATAGTCAAACTCTCTACTGCCAGCCCCTCATAACCCCTGCCCTCCAGACAAAATGGACTGAACTTCACTCTAATGAGTCATGTGCTTCCCTCCCCATTACTCTTACTCAAGCCACTTGTTCCCACCTGTTCAGATTCTACCCAGCTTCAAGGGCAAGCTCAAATCTCATATATCTTCCATGAAATACTCCTTGTTCTCATCCCCAGAAAGTTATCCCTCTGCCACTGAAATGTCATAGAATTTTGTTCTTCACCTCCTTACAAGTTCTTCTCCTCCTTATGACATTCCACACGGCACTCCACTTTCTTGTATATATTTCTTAGCATGCCTCCAACATACATATCTTACTCCTCAGTAGATCGTATACTTCTTGAATTCTAAACCATTCAAATTAGTGTCTACAATTTTCACTTTGTAGTTAACAGAAAACAAGCACCAGTAAATATTTGATAGAAGAAAGGTCAGTGATTAGATTAATTTTATTATATATTTTCTATTTACTTATAAGTAAACTATAACCAACTGATCAATATGACCATGCCCAAATAGTCAATATTTGGGATAGCACTGATTCCCTTTCTGACATCAAATGCAGAGTGTAAGATTTAGCCCAAATAGAATGGACTTTTGCTCAGTTTCCCCTGCAATCCCTAGAGAGACAAGCAGGAAATACATGAGGTGGGTCCCTTCTTGACCAATTCTTTTCTATTTATAAATAATAAATGATATGAGACCATCCTTAAACCCTTTGCTTGAAAAGCTGGAATGTTCACATATATAGGCCTATTACTCAATATTATATTCATCAATGGTTCCCTGTTCTGAAGACAGAGAATGATAACAAAACCCTTACCAACTTTTATTGGAAGTATTGTACTTTCTCTTTGGTCACTTAACTTTGTGTCACTTGGAGAGTGATATGGAAACTCCACACACTAATTCTTAGTTCATATACTCTAAGAAGTTCCAAAGAGTTTACGTTATTGACAACCAAATAATTGATTTATACTTATTTCTCACAAATTTAAAAAAACTATTCTCTGAGAAGAGACATAAAGGATCCATCCTTCTCTGTCTCTATTACATAAAAAAAAAGAATTTTTTTTTCTTTGCGTGGGTAGGCACCAGGAACCAAACCCAGGTCTCCAGCATGGCAGGCAAGAACTCTACCTACTGAGCCACTATGACCTGCCCAAAAAAATAATTTTATCAGAGGCCATGTCTACCAAGAATAAGGCATCGGCCCTAATTGGGCAATCTCTTTCCTGAGAATCCACCCAAGTCTAACATTGTCTGAATTCACCTTCCATGTATTTAAAAATAAAATACCATAACCTCTCTTTCACCTGGAATCAATAATTTGCATGGCTAACAAAAGTAGACAGAGAGTTGAGGAGCAGGGATGTCCATGGAAAACAAAGCAGGTGGAAGCATAAAGGTAGTCAAAATTGCACTCAGCAGTAAGCTATCCAGAAGACCCACTTAGCTTGGTTTGGTTTGACCCTTGATGTAGAATGTCAGACTGGCCAAGAATAAGTCATTAAGAAGCAGGACACTGAGTAGTAAATTCTTTTCTAGGGTAATAGGCCCAATAGCACCTGAATAGCTCATTGTTCTACTAATAACTTCAAGAATATTTGTATTGTCCAGATCACAAACTCAACTCTATTGGACCTTCTTCCAGGTATCGCTCATCCAACCCATCACCTAGAACTGTTGAGTCTCCTTTTGCAATGTTTTTTCACACCTCAAGCTTTCCTTCCCCATTGCTACCAACCTGGGTGAGAGCCCTGTAACCTTACTCCACAACCATCCAAACACTCTCCTCACTGAGCTTCCTACCGGAACTGAAGATTTACCCTATGCCAACCCACCAGACATTACCCTTCAAGCCAGGGTTTCCCAAAAACATCACTTTCTTCATGTCAACACCCAGAAAGTGCATTACCTTTGCTCTCAGGAGTGAGTCAAAACTCTTCAGCTTTCTGTTCAAAGCCCTCCAATATAGAATCACGACTTCTTCTTCTCTTTTTTTTGTATGCTGTATGGTGGGGTCACATTTCATTATTTTCCCATGTGAATATCCCGTTATTGCAGCACCATTTGTTGAAATTTGTTTGTTTGTTTGTTTGTATTTTGGGAAGTGCATGGACCTGGGAATTGGACCATGGTCTCCCTCATGGCAGGCCACTGAACTATCTTTGCACCCCCCATGACATATTCTTAAAATCTTATTTCTGAATTTTCACATACACAGACACTTTCTCCCAAATATACCTCTCACAATTCTACGTTACAACCTTTACTTTTAGATTTAATGTTTTAGCAGTGACAAACAATGGGTATGTAATACTGCACTTTTTCTAGGGTTGGAAAACAAGGCACAACGGCTGTGGCTCACGTTCTTATAGGGCTGCGGTCAAGGTGTTTCCCAGTGCTGGGTCATCTCATGGCTTGATTCTCATGGCCAGTGAAAGGCCCAGTCCCTTCCAGCTGTGGCCTAGAAACCTCATTTCCATCCATGTGACCTCTGTACAGGGCAGCTGGCAATATGGCAGCCTCCCCAGAGGGAGGGATCTGACAGCGGGAAAAAGAGAGTAGACTGTAGAACAGAAACTGCAGTTTTGTTATACCCTAGTATCAGAAGTGATAACCCATCACTTCTGCTGTATTCTGCTCAATCAGAAGTGAGCTGGTAAATCCAGCCCACACTCGAAGGCAGAGAACTACTTAGGGCGTGGATACCAATAGGTAGGAATCATGGGGCCATCTTAAAGGCTGCCAAACACACAGTTTGCAAAAACTTTTTGCTTTGAAATAATTATAGGCTTACAGGACATTGAAAAGGAAGTACAGAAAGGTTCTATGTACTCTTTTTTCCATTTCGTAAAATAACAAAACCAGAAAGTTGACATTGGTTCAAATGCTGTGTAGTGCCATGTCATTTTATCACTTGTGCAGGTATGTGTAACCATCACCACAACCATGCATCAGAGCTACTCCATCACCATAAAAGTCTTCCTTGTACTATCTCTCCCTTTCTAATTATGCCCACTCTCTGCCCCTCTCATCCCTAAGCCCTGGTAACCACAAATATGCTTCCTAGCGCTATAATTTTGTCATTTGAGAATGCTATATAAATGAAATACACAGTATGTAATCTTATGATATTGCTTTTTTTTCACTAGGTATAATTCCCTGGAGACCAATCCAGAATGTGGTATATATCAATAAGTATATTCTTTTCATTGCTGAGTTGTATTCCATGATATGGATGTGCCACAATTTGTTTAATTAATACATATTAAGGAATTATTGACTGTTTCCACTTTTTGGCTATTATGAAAAAAAGCTGCTGTGAACACTTGTGTGTAAGCATAAATTTTCATGCCTCTGAAAGAAATTCCCATGAATGCAATTGATGGGCCACATGGTAAATATATGCTTAGTAGTTAAAAGAAATTTCCAGCTATACTCCAGAGTGGTTTACCATTTTACATTCCCACCAGCAATGCATGAGAGAACCATTTTCTCTGTATCTTTGTCGGCATTTAATATTGTCACCATATTCTAAATTTAAGTTGTTCTAATATGTGTGTAGTGATATCTCACTATGGTCTCAATTTACATTTCCCTAATGGAAAATGGCTGATGATGTTGAATGTCTTTCATTGTCTTATTTGACATTCGTATGTCTTCTTTGGTGAAATGCCTCTTCATGTCTTTTGCCCCCAAATTGGACTGTTTGGTTTTCTTAGCATTGAGTTTCGAGAGTGCTTTATATATATTCTAGATACTAGTCCTTTGTCAGACATATGGTTTGCAAATATTCTCTCCCTGTCTTTAAGAGTCTTTTTATCCTTTTAGAAGATCTTTTGAAGAGCAAGGATTTTAACTTTGATGAAGGCAGAGCTATTGATTTTTTTATGGTTCATGCTTTTGATGTCATGTGTAAGATTTTTTCACCAAATTAAGGGCCTGAAGATTTTCTCCTACGTTATGTTCTAAACATTTTATTGTTTTAAAGTTTGGAGTCAATTTTTGAATAAAATATGAGATTTTGATTAAAATTCCTTTTTTTTTTTTTTTGGCCTATGGATAGTCAGTTGCTCCACTTGTTGAAAAGACCATCCCTTCTTGCATTGAATTAAATCCTCCTGTTTAGGGGAGGTGTGAGGGTAGTTCAGTGGTCGAATTCTCGCCTGCCATGCGGGAGACCGGGGTTTCTTGCCCATGCTGTTCCCAAAACAAAGAAACAAACAAACAAAAGCCAACAAATGGTGCTACAATAAAGGGTTACTCACATGGAAAAAGAATGAAATGTGAACCCACCATACAACATACACACACACACACACACACACACAAAATCCTCCTATTTAGACACGAATGACCACAACATCAGCTGCTAGCCAAGGTCCTTCTAGAGACCTCACTGTGCTACGGGACCTCAATGTTCTGGCCTCAAACATTGTCACGTCTAAGGCTCCTGTGCTGCCTGTTTCTGCCCGTTGGATCTGTCCCTTTGGGTGTTGGTGCTGGTCTTCTCCACAGCTGCTGCTAATTTTCCTGCAGCATTCCAGCAGTACACACTTCTTGTGACACTCTCTAGGAAAAGAGAGCCTCATTTTTGGAAGAGCAAGCCAGCAGACCTAAACCAAAGTAATGAAAACTGAATGTGTTATATACCAGAACAACCATGATGGGAGCACCACAAAGGTGCCTGCACTGCTCAAATTTTCAAGTCTCAAAATTAGATTCTTATAGACATGAGTCCACCACTCCACATAGTGTCTGTGGATAAAATCTTCCTCCCTCATCTGACTTGCACCTTCTGTCAGTCCACCCACCCCATCTATGTTGGGGTTCATTATCAGCAGCCACCTCATTATCTCACTGAGGGAGTGATGCTTCCACACAGCGCCTGCCCTGAGCTTGGAAGCTGGGAGCCCATCCAGGGCACCAGAAAAGGGCCATCAGGTGGGTTTGTCTGCAGGTGTGAGCATGCTGTCTAGTCTTCGCTTAGGTTTGATTCATGAGGGGACAGTGAAGATGAGCAATTACCATCAGGAGGGTGGATAAGGGGCCACACCCACATCCAAGCTGTGTGGAATTTAAAAAAAAAATTCTAAGCAGACTATCTTCTTGTCGGGATGTGATGGCCAGATCCCTAAGAATTAAGGAATGTTTTCATCATTTGAAATAAATAAACCCACTACATTTGGAATCACAGCAGTACAGTTACCCACCTAAAGCCTGAATTCATAAAGATGACAGATTTTTAGAGAAAGTGAGCCTTCCTGGTTTGGGGACAGAGGAACAATTTAACTGTTCTCGCCTCCATTTTCCAGGCAGCACTCACGGGGAGAACGTGCCTTCCCATCCCAGCAGGCAGTAAGGCTGGAAAACATGGCTAAGTGGGATGTTTGGCAAACAGACACCTCGCACTTTATGCCTTTCCCAGGAGCAAGCTCTTCCCATGCTGGTATTTCTGGGCTTGTTCCTTTTCCCTTTGCACGAAGGCAGAGCTTGCTGTCCAGAGCTGGCACTGGGGCCAGGGCTAGGGCCAGAAATGGAGGTGTAGTTTGATGAGTTGCACTTCTGGGGATTATTTGGAGAGGAGAGAAGAGGGAGGGAGAGAGGGGAGCTCAAAGCTGTCTCTGTTAGGGCACAGGGCATGTCCAAGGACAGAAACAGGATCTGTTGTTGGGGGCGTGAGACGGCCATGAAATGTGCTCCTTTAAGCAATGAAACAGACGGCAGTGAACGCATTGGAGGGCAGAGGCCAGGGTTATTTTTACGCTGAAAGGAATAGATTTAAGAATCTTGGAGAAGAGAACAGACATTGCACCTACCTGGTACCGTGCCATCATTGATGGCGTCTCTCACTGCTTTTTCCGTTTTCTCTAATTTCTTGTGTCTCACCTCCTTGTAGGCTTCATTCTTATCCTGCAACGTGGCTGCACTCCTCTCAACAAAATGGCAATCTTTATTTATGTTTTAAATTACACATCAGTATTCAAAGTTGTCTTACAAGGTAACTAAAGGTACCAGCACTAGATAGAATCTTGCATCTTGTCACCCTTGTTCTTTTGGATTAAAAATTCAAAAAATATTTGAATTGGTATGTTTGAGAACTTAACTCTTATTCTCTCCAGCCCCTGTCAGTACCAGGTTAGTAGCTGTGGTAGTTAATTTCATGTGCCAACTTGGCTAGGTTATGGCGCCCAGTTGTTTGGGCACAAATTCACCAGCCTGTTAATGGTGAGGATGTTTTGGGATTTAAGTAATCAGTCAGTTGATTGCATCTATGGCTGATGACATCTACAATCAACTGAGGAGATTGCTTTCAGCAGTGAGAGACACCTCATTCAATCAGTTGAAGGCCTTAAAGGGGGAGCTGATGATTTCAGCAGTCAGAATGGGGACTTTCCATCTCTATTTTAGCCAGCCAACCTATAGGGGAATTCATGGAAAACCTGCATCACAGTTCCCATCTTGCTGCCTGAAATATGGAATTCAGACTTGCCTATCCCCACAATTGCATGAGCCAGTTCCTATGGAGAACCCTGATGGATTCAGTACTATAGCTGTACCTGCTGAATGGCAGCCTCTGTTCATTATCTGTAGTGGTGGATAGCTTACTACTTCAAACCAGACAATTTTATTTTAGATTTACTCTTATTGTTAGCAAGCTTTCATCTTTGGAGCTCATATTCTGCCTTCATGTAGTATTTGCCTACTGCCTCTTCCTTGGAGTTTTTCTGAGGTCATCATTTGGGCTTCCTGCACCTCCTAAATCATTCATTTTAGCAGTGCTCTGTGACTACATCCTCCTATGCCACTAACACTCCACTGAAACTGTCCTCCATTCTCAGTGACATCTTGGTTTCTTTTCCCTTTAAATCTTTCCATCCACTGGGTCCTACCTTTCAATCTTAATCAGCCTCCATGGTCTCTCAGTTCAGTTACTTTAGTCAGAATTCTCCTTGTCCATCTGTCATTTCATCACACTCACTTGGCAGTACTCCATCGTTGGATGAACCCAACTCTCCGTTTCTCTGTGTTTGGTGAGAACTGCTGGAGGAATTACTCAACAACATGAATTGTTAACACTTCAAGTTCATCATGTCCAACCTTAGCTGAATCCCTAGCACCCTCCTCTCCTCTACCATATACTAGTGAACATTTCCCACCTCTTCAAACACACATTTGGCAGATGACCTTGCCTTCACCTTACTAGAAAGGAAGAAGTTTCAGGCTGGAACCCCTCCATCTCAACTCACCAACCATCAAGTCTCCTCCTACATCTAACCAAGCATCTTCTTCCTACTAAAGGTCCATCTCTGCTCCAGTGCCCAGGAACCTCCTTCTCTTGCCCTCTTAGGAACTGTTCTAGTTTGTTAGCTGCCAAAATGCAACACACCAGAGATGGATTGGCTTTCAATAAAAGGGGATTTATTTCATTAGTTCTTCAGAGGAAAGGCAGCTAACTTTCAACTGAGGTTTTTTCTTACATGGGAAGGCACAGGATGGTCTCTGCTGGCCTTCTATCCAGGCCTCTGGGTTCCAACAATGTTCTCCAGGGTGATTCCTTTCTTCATCTCCAAAGGCCTGGGCTGAGCTGCGAGTGCTGAGATGAGGTATGCTGAGTTGCTTGGGCTGTGCTATGTTGAGCTCTCTCATTTAAGCACCAGCCAATTAAGTCAAACATCATTCATTGCAGCAGGCATACCTCCTAGCCAACTGCAGATGTAATCAGCAACAGATGAGGTCCACGTACCATTGGCTCATGCCTGCAGCAACAGCACTAGGTGCCTTCACCTGGCCAAGTTGACAACCACTCTAACTATCACAGGAACCATATACTTATTGCCCATTGTTGCTCTCTCTCCTATACCTCTATCTCTGTCTTTTCTCCCTTCTGCATCCATCTCATCAGCATTTCAACATGCTCCCATCTCTTCCACACTTAAAAATGTGTTTGAATTCACCTTGGGCATGTTGTCTACAGCTGTATCTCTTTAGTCTCCTCTTAATCTAACTCCTCTTAATCTAACTTCTTGAAAGAATCGCTCACATTTGCTTTATCTATGTTCTCTCCTCCCACTTTCTCTTTAGCACTCTTCAGTCTGTCGCTGCCCTCTCCCTGCTGCCAGAATGGCCTCACTATGATGGTCCATGACCTCCATGACAATTTGCCATACAAAGTCCTGCTGTGGCACAGCTTGAAGCATTCTTTTCCATGGAACTCTGCTCTCCCACACCTCCTTTCAAATCTCCCTACCTGGCTCCTCCTCCTTTCCCTGACACTCAGACTTTGGTGTGCCTCTGTTCTTGGTTCAAGGCCCATAGATCTTGCTATGGGCTACCTCCTACCATCGGTAATCATCAATATATGGAGGGCACCATCTCCTCCAAACTCTAGACATGTGTATACAGTCCCTATTGGGCACCTCCTCTTGGGGGTCCAAAACTAAACTCATCATCCTCCTTCCACAATCTGCTCCTCTTCTGATATCCTAGATCCTCATTTCAGGATCTAGAAGTTGTCATTGGCAACTTCTCTCACCACCCAGTCCACACCCATTTCAGCACAAATCTATCTACTTCTCTTCATTTCTGCTACTATTGTCCTACATAGTGCCAATGCTACCATCTGCTTTCTAATCTGTGGTGTGAGCTCCCTTTGTACCCTCGAGACATACACTCATGCCCTCCTATAGTCTGCCCTACACAGAGAGTGATGATTTTAAAATTCAAACCTGTATATCTCTTGCCACTAATATCATCATCATCATTATCATCATCATTAAATGAAGTAGAAATAAAACATTCAATAGCTTTCCATTCTTATCATAAAAAAGGCCAAAATCTTTAACATGTAGCCCCTACCTATCTCTACGCCATTATATTGACCTATTCTTCCCCACCCTTCTATGTTCCAGCCACACTAGAGTAGGTCCACCGTGGTGGATATAACATCATCCTAAAGGCAAGTAATAGCACCATGGTTCCAGTTGAGCAAGCCCTTCAAGGGAAGTAATACAATATGCTACCTTACAGGAGGGATCTCAAAACAATTGGAAAGGGTTTCAGAATCCTAGCACCAAGTAGGAGTTCAAGATAGGTGTCTAGAACCAGAAGAAAATAACATTTCCTGTTAGGAAAACCAAAACAGATGCCCAATTATTAAGACAGCCCACAACATGAGAAATGGAGGGCACTAGTACCAGGGCTTGCCCAGTCTGTAGACGAATTGACCACTATTGCAGACCGGTGAGCCTACAGTTTGTTAATGTCCTACAGCCTTGTAAGGATCGGCTTCAGAACAACAGAGGCTGTGTGCAGGAAAAGGGTGAGGACCACATTAATTAGACCATATTAAAAGCATGTTAAAGACTCCATGGCTTCCTCATTAGTGATGTGACAGAATTTCCTTTTGAGACTCTATCTCATCACTCTTCAATCATCCTACATTTTAGAGGAATGGCCCTGGAATTACACCTATCTCCTCTCAAAGGGAGTGACATGGATATGTTGGCCCATATCCCCCTTCTAGGAAGGGTGTACAACAGCTCTGAGGAGCACAGACAGTGGCCAGCCTCCAGTCACTAGTTCCTTCAGGGATGATCACAGAAGCAGAGAGCCATCTCTCCTGAGATCCCACACATCCTACGGCTGCCTGCAGCAGGGGCTGAGTAAGAAGGGTTCACAAAGCTGAGCCATTGCGGCCAATGCAACACTCTAATGGGCAACTTTCACCCCAGAGCCTTTGCCAATACTTCTCTCTGCTTTTTCCTTTCACAGGTCCCTCAAAACATCTTGCATCCCAAACTCCATCCCAGCACCTGTTTTCAGAGAACTCAAACTGCAACACTCAATTTTTGAATCACTCGAGTGGAGCCCTAGTGATAAAAAGGCCCACAAGGTCTTTCCTTTCCCAACTGCTTCTGCAAAAATGATCTTCTCTTCATTTCACAATCACTTCTTCCAAGTCTGTCAACACTGAGTCCAAAGAAATGCTCCCCTCAACATTCTTCTGCCTTTTAAGAAATGAAATTGTCAAAATGGCAAGTCAGAAATTTATCAAGTACTCTACTTCCATTTGAATGAGAATTCCAAGAAGTAAACATCCCATTTAATTCTCCCCTCACTTCCATATCCCACTCTTAAATGTACCCATTCAAACATTTTCATTACATCATTGCTGTCCCTTTCCAAGAATCGGAGGGCTCTGCAACATATGCCAATAACATCTCTTCTTTTCCTCTTGCTTTTTATATTTATGCTCAATTACTTTCTGATCTACTTCCAAACTCAAGCTAATGGCTTTCCATAGAATTGCAGACCTTCTTAACTTTAAAAAATTACTACTCTAACCCTTCCACAAAATCTCTTTTGACAATATATGTTCTTTCATTGTCATATCTCAAATGACTCCCTTTCCACTAAGTGTCACTGATACCAATGAGATCATATTCATCTCCTTGGTTTTAAATTTTGGGTTTGTTTCAGTTATTACTCATGCTTTATGCATTGGTATATAGATATCTGAAGCTACAAATACTGTTTCCAAAACTCTTCTCCCTAAATTTCTCAGGAGAAATATTTAGCAAGTCATTCATTATTCTTTCTCTTATGATGCCATAGATGTAGTCCTCTGTTGAGTCTAATTTTGTTGAGTCTAATCTGCTCATTTTCTCCTCTCCCCTTGATCAGGATTGCAAAATCTCCCACCAGGTCCTTGTCAGTATCAGCAACAGCTTATCCTTGTCCAGGAGCACATCACTTGGGGGTCATAAACCATCATCTAGAAAAACAAATCTTGTTCTTTGACACTGTCCACATTTACTTCCCAGAGTCATTCCCTCATGAAGCCACATCTTCCAAGTGGGAGAAAGGAGAAAGCACCACTGATGTTCCCATTTTCTTATACAGAGTATCAAAGTCTTTAAGGAAATATTCTAGGTCTTTTTGGGCCAGATTGTATATTTCTATTAAATCAGTAATTCAGTGAACACCTATTGAAGGTTGACTGCATGTGGGGCATCAATCAGGTTAGAACAATTGACATTAAGAATGATCATCTAAACCATCCTTACTTCTGGGATAATCAAATCAGAATCTCTGGGAAGAAAGTCCAAGAATTCATAATTTGTAGACAATTCTGATTATAGTCAGGTTAGAGAACCACTGGGGAGTGATAATCACTCATCCAGGTCAGTTGTTCTCAAAACTGGTTTGGGTAGGAGGCCCTGGTAAGTTGATGAAAGATATTGGTACTATCTCCAGAAACATGATTTTTCCACACATGCACCAGGCGTCATATAAGGTCTAGGGACTCATTCAGTCCATTGGATGCCACTTGAGAGGACTTTCACAGCCACTGAGTCCACTGGATGCCACCTAGGAGAAGACTTCCAACTCACTGAACCCAGCTGAGAGAAGAACTTCCATCAGCTCTGGTGTTGAATCCACCCAACACCATCCTGGAAAAGGAATTTCACCATCATTGAGTCCATTGGACACCATTCAGGTAAAGGATTTCTACACCTGAATCTCTTAGTTACATCTCTGAATGAAGGTAGGAAGTGGCTTACTGGATCAGAGCATTCTGACTTGCCATAAACATACATTCACAGAGTCTGCTTCCTTTTTATCAAGAGAAAATAAAAGAAACAAACACATGAAGCATAGAGTCCCTGAAGTTCCTGTAGCTTTTCTATTGAAGACTTATTCATCACTTAGTCATTATATTTTTAAAAACAGTTTTATTGAGATATAGTCACATACCATACAATCCATCTAAAGTATACAATCAATAGCTTTTCGTATGTTCACAAAGTTGTGCATTCATCACCACAATCAATTTTAGAACATTTTTATTACTCCAAAAAGGAAGATCCCATATCCCTTAGTAATGACTCTCAATCATCTATCTGTCCCCAGCCTTACATAACTACTAATCTATTTTCTGTCTCTATATGTTTATTTATATTTACACTTTATATAAGTGGATTCATACAATACATAGTACTTTGTGTCTGATTTCTTTCATTTAGCATAACGATAGTTTCTTAATGAATGCTTTTTTAATTAGAGAAATTAGAGGTTTACAGAAAAGACAGGTAAAAAATAGTGTTCCCATATACCTCCCATTGTTGACACTTCACATTAGTGTGGAGCCTTTGTTGTAATTGATGGAAGACTAGTAAAATATTAAAATAGTCTGTAGTTTATATTAGGTGCATTTGTTCCCATATGCCACCCTATTATTAACACCTTGTATTAATGTCACATATATGCTATAATTCATGAGAGAACATTCTTATACTTGAACTATTGACCTTAGTCATACATCTAAAACGGGGTTCACCATGTTATACAATCCCATGCTTAATCTTCTTAAATTCTAGTAACATACATGACCCAAAACTTCCCCTTTCAACCACATTCACATACATAATTCAGTGCTGTGATTACACTCACAGTTATGTGCTACCATTACCATCATCCATTTCCAAACATTTATAATCAACCTAAATAGAAATTCTGTACAAATTAGGCATCAGCTCTCCATTCTCCACTCTATATTTTGGTAACCTATATTCTAGATTCTAAATCTGTGAGCTTGCTTATTATAATTAGTTCTTTATCAGTGAGATCATACAGTAGTTGACCTTTTGTGTCTGGCTTATTTCATTCAGCATAATGTCCTCAAGTTTCATCCTTGTTGTCACCTGCATCAGGACTTCATTTCTCCTTATAGCGGAATACTATTCCATTCCATGTATAGACCACATTTTGTTTATCCATTTATCATTTGATGGAAACTTAAATTGCTTCCATCTTTGGTAATTGTGAATAATGCCACTATGAACTTCAGTGTGCAAATATCTGTTCAACTCCCTGCATTTGATACTTCTGGGTATATACCTGGTAGCAGGATTGCCGGGTCATATGGTAATTCTATACTTAGCTTCCAGAGGAACTGCCAAACCATCTTTCACAGCAGCTGTACCATTCAAATTCCCACCAGCAATGAATGGTTGATCCTATTTCTCCACATCCTCTCCAACACTTGTAATATTCTGGTTTTTTTTTTAACAGTAGCCATCTAGTGGGTGTGAAATTATATCTCATTGTGGTTTTGATTTGCATTTTCCTGATAGCTAGTGATGTTAAGCATCTTTTCATGAGCTTTTTAGCCATTTGTGTATCTCTTGGGAGAAATGTCTATTCAAGTAGTTTACTCGTTTTTTGAGTTGTGTGTTTTTTTGTTGTTGTTGAATTTTAGGATTTTTAAATAAATACTGGCTATTAGACCTTTATCAGATATATAGTTTCCAAATAACTTTTCCCATTGGAAGCTTGTCTTTTCACTTTTGCAACAAAATCCTTTGATGAATAAAACTTTTTAATATTGAGGAAGTCCCATTTATCTATTTTTTTCTCTCATTGCTTTGTGCTTTGAGGGTAAAGTCTAAGAAACCATGTCTTAGCATAAGATCCAGAAGACGATTCCTTACATTTTCTTCTAGGAGATTTATAGTCCTGACTCTCACATTTAGGTCTTCATCCATTTTGAGTTAATTTTTGTATATGGTGTGTGATAAGGATCTTCTTTCATTCTTTTGCATATGATATCCAGTAGTCCAAGCACCATTTGTCAAAGAGACTATTTTTTTTCCAGTTGAGTTGTCTTAGTAACCTTGTCAAAAATCAGTTGGCTATAGGTGTGAGGGTCTGTTTCTGAACTCTCCATTCTATTCCACTGGTCTACATATCTACCGTTGTACTAGTACCAAACAGTTTTGAAAACAGTAGGTTTGTCATATGCTTTAAAGTCAGGAACTGTGAGTCCTTCAACTTTGTTCTTCTTTTTTCAAGATGTTTTAGGCCATCTAGGATTCTTTACCTTTCTAAATAAATTTGTTAATTGGCTTTTCCATTTCTGCAAGGAATGCTGTTGGAATTTTGATTGGCTTTGCATTGATTCTGTAAATCATTTTGGGTAGAATTGATATCGTAATGATATTATAGTCTTCCAAATCATGAACAAAGAATGTCCTTCAATTTATTTCGGTATTCTTTGATTTCCTTTAGCAATGTTTTATAGTTTTCTGGGTACAAGTTCTTTATATCCTTGGTTAAATTTATTCATAAATATTTTATTGTTTCAGTTGCTATTCTAAGTGGAATTTCCTTCTTGATTTCTGTTCTAGTTTGCTCGTTGCCGGAATGCAATATACCAGAAACAGAATGGCTTTTAAAAGGGGGAATTTAATGAGTTGCTAGTTCACAGTTCTAAGGCCCAGAAAATGTCCCAATTAAAACAAGTCTATGGAAATCTCCAATCAAAGGCATCCAGGGAAAGATAACTTGGTTCAAGAAGGCCGATGAAGTTCAGGGTTTCTCTCTCAAGTGAGAAGGCACATGGTGAACACAGTCAGGGCTTCTCTCTCGGCTGGAAGTGTACATGGTGAATACAGCGTCATCTGCTAGCTTTCTCTCCTGGTTTCTGGTTTCATGAAGCTCCCCGGGAGGCGTCTTCCTTCTTCATCTCCAAAGGTCACTGCTGGTGGATTCTCTGCTTTGTGGTGCTGCTCTCTCCGAATCCTTAATTCTCCAAAATATTTCCTCTTTTATAGGACTCCAATAAACCAATCAAGACCCACCCAATTGGGTGGAGACATGTTGTCCCTTAATCCAGTTTAACAACCACTCTTGACTAAATCACATCCAGGGAGATGATCTCATTGCAATTTCAAACATACAGTATTGAATCGAGATTATTCTACCTTTATGAAATGGGATTTATATTAAAACATGGCTTTTCTTAGGGGGCATACTTCCTTTCAAACCAGCACAATTTCCTCCTTAGATTGCTCATTACTAGAGTATAGAAACACTACTGATTTTTCCATGTTGATCTTGTACTTCTCCACCTTGCTGAATTCATTTATTAGCTCTAGTAGCTTTGTTGTAGATTTTTCAGGACTTTCTATATAGTATCATGTTCTCTACAAATAGTGAAAGTTTTACTCCTTCCTTTCCAATCTGAATGCTTTTTATTTCTTTTTCTTCTTGCCTAATGGTTCTGGCTAGAACTTCCAATATAATATTAAATAACACTGGTGGTTGTGGATATCCTTGCCTTGTTCCAGATCTAGTCTGAGCCGAATTGGTATTATTTATTCTTGAAATGATTGATAGAATTCACCTGTGAAGCCATTTGGTCCTGGGCTTGTCTTTGTTGGGAGATTTTGGGTGACTAATTCAATCTCTTTACTTGT